>PVKE010010883.1:0-41494 GCA_004027555.1 Craseonycteris thonglongyai
GAAGATATCAAAGGTCAAAGACAAAGAAAGAATCCTCAAGGCAGCCAGGAAAAAGAACACCATAACCTATGAAGGAAAGCCCATTACACTTAAATCAGATTTCTCAACAGAAACTCTACAAGCCAGAAGGGAGTGGAACAAAGTATTCAAAATATTACAGGAGAAAACTTACCAACCAAGAATCCTGTACCCAGCAAAGTTATCCTTTAGATATGAAGGAGGAATAAAGACTTTTACAGACATACAGAAATTGAAGGAATTGTCTAGCACAAGACCAGCATTTCAAGAAATACTGAAGGAGGCAATGGAACCTGAAACAAAAAGTAAAAGTAAATAGGGATAAACTGGAACAACAAAAACATAAAAGGGGAAGAAGTAAAAGTTTAAATTTCCAAAGAGAATGGAGGTAAGAAATATCCTTAAGAAAAGGAACCACTGCATATATGAAACTTTCTTTAATATAAAGTTCATGGTAACCACTGAAAAAGAACTTAGAACTGTGACACATAAGAACAAAAGAAAAGAAAACAAGAAAATCAGTCATAAACACCATCAATGTAAAATAACTGATGGAAATTTAAAAAGCAAAGAACCAAAAAAAACCAAAAAAACAAAAGATAAAATGATTATAAGAAATCCTCATATATCAATCATCACCCTAAATGTTAAGGGACTGAATTCACCAATTAAAAGACACAGATTAGCAAACTGCATTAAAGAACAGAAACCAACCTTATGCTGCCTACAAGAGAAGGACAAACACAGACTCAAGGTGAAAGGGTGGAAAAAAATACTCTAAGCAAATGGCATCCAGAGAAAAGCAGGTGTACCCATACATATATTTGATGAAACAGGATCCAAAAAATAGTAAGAAATAAAGATGGGCATTTTATAATCATAAAGGAGATAATACAAGAAGATATGATAATTATCAATATATATGCCCCCAAACAAGAAGCACCAAAATTTTAAAAGCACCACTAACAGATCTAAAAGGAGAAACTGACAAAAACACAATTATAGTAGGGGATTTAAACACCTCATTGACAGCCATGAAGAGATCATCCAAACAGAAAATAAATAAGGAGATACCAGCTGTAAACAATACATTACAGCAATTAGACATAGTTGACATTTACAGGATACTTCATCCTACAACAAATGACTATACATTCTTTTCTGATGCACATGAAACATTCTCAAAGATAGACCACATGCTGGGACACAAAGCTAGCCTCAGCAAATTTAAAAAGATTAAAATCAAACCAAGTGTATTCTCTTGATCACAAAGCTTTGAAACTGGAGATCAACTACAAAAAGAAAGCAGAAAAAAACACATATACATGGAGATTAAACAACATGCTATTTAAAAAAATGACTGGATCAAAGAAGAAATAAAGGAAGAGGTTAAAAAATACATAGAAACAAATGACAATGAAAACACAACTTACAAAAATTACTGGGATGAAGCCAAAGCAGTAATAAGAGGGAAATCTATATTACTAAAGGCCTACCTCAAGAAACAAGAAAAGTCACAAGTAAATAATCTAATATCACATCTTCAAGAACTAGAAGAACAAAAAACACCCAAAGCCAGCAGAAGGAAGGAAATAATAAAAATTAAAGCAGAACTTAACAAAGTAGAGAACTGAAAAACAACAGAAAAAATTAATGCAACAAAGATGGTTCTTTGAAAAAAATTAATAAAATTCACAAACCCCTGGCTACACTTACCAAGGGAAAAAGAGAAAAAACACAAATAATCCGAATTAGAAATGAAAGAGGGGAAATTACAACTGATACCACAAAAACACAAAGGATCACACAAGAATACTATGAAGGACTGTATGCTACCAAATTTTGCAACCTAGAAGAAATAAATGGACATGATTTTAGAAACACAAAGTCTATCTAGACTGAATCAAGAA
Source organism: Craseonycteris thonglongyai (assembly GCA_004027555.1). Taxonomy (NCBI): domain Eukaryota; kingdom Metazoa; phylum Chordata; class Mammalia; order Chiroptera; family Craseonycteridae; genus Craseonycteris; species Craseonycteris thonglongyai. Next base: position 1,929 of record PVKE010010883.1, read on the forward strand.
GAACTAGATAACCAAAACAGACTAATCAACAGTAAGGAAATTGAAAAAATCAACCAAAACCTCCCCAAAAGCAAGAGTCCAGGACCAGATGGTCTCACTAACAAGTTTTACCAGGCATACAAAGAGGATCTAACACCTATCCTCAAGCTTTTCCAAAAAATTGAAGAACATAGGCAATATTTCCCAACTCATTCTATGAGGCCAACATTACCCTAATACCATAGCCTGGCAAGGACATAACACACACCAATATTTCTGATGAACACCAATACAAAAATCCTAAACAAAATATTAAAAATATAATTTAACAATGCATTAAAAAGATTATACATCACGATCAAGTGGGATTCATCCCAGGGGGGTACAAGGATGGTTCAACATACACAAATCAAACAATGTGATACACCACATAAACGAAATGAAAGAGAAAAACCATATGGTTATACCAATTGATACAGAAAAAGCATTCGACAAAATACAACATCCATTTATGATCAAAACATTTAACAAAATAGGTATAGAAGAAAAGTACCTCAACATAATAAAGGACATATATGACAAAATCTCAGCAAATGTCATATTGACTAAGGGAAAACCGAAACCTTTTCTTCTAAAATCAGGAACAAAACAGGGATGTCCCCTGTCACCACTGCTATTCAACATTGTGCTGGAAGTTCTAGCCAGAGCTATCAGGCAGGAAAAGAAATAAAAGGCACTCAAATTGGAAAGAAAGAAGTAAAACTGTCACTTTTTGCAGATGACATGATCCTTTATATAGAAAATCCTAGATTCCACCAGAAAACTATTACAAATAATAAATAACTATTACAAAAGCCCACAGCATTTTTATACACAAACAACGAAACAAAAAATGAAATGAGAAAAATGGTATCTTTTGCGATCAAAACAAAAAGAATAAAATACTTAGGAATAAACTTAACAAAGAGCATGAAGGACTGATGCACGGAAAACTATAAGACACTATTAAAAGAAAGTGAAGACGACACAAAGAAATGGAAAAATGTTATGTGTTCATGGAAGAATCAACATAGTTAAAATGGTCATATTACCCAAAGCAATATACAAATTTAATGCAATTCCACAAAATCCCACAGACATTCTTTTGAGAAATAGATTTTAAAAATTATCAGATTTGGGGAAGCCAGGATGGCTCAGTGGGTTAAGCGCTCACTTTGCAGCACCTAGGACCAAGGATCGAATCCCGGCCCCGGCCCGTGCAGACCCATATGCTGAACTGGGGAGTTCCCCCAGTTCAGTTCTCTCACTGTCTCTGTATCTCTCTCTGTGTCAAAAACAATAAAAAAATAAATAATTAATTTTAAAAAATTATCAGATTCATATGGAACCACAAAAGACCCCAAATCGCCAAAGCAATCCTCCGAATAAAAAATAAGACTGGAGGCATCACACTCCCCGACTTCAGTCTATACTACAAAGTGTCAATAATCAAAACAGCTTGGTATTGGAAGAAAAATAGACATACAAACCAATGGCACAGAATCAAAAACCCAGAAATAAACCCACAAATATATGGACAGATTATTTTCTACAAAGGAGCAAAATATATACAGTGGGAAAAAGAAAGCCTCTCAGTAAATGAAGCTGGGAGAATTAGAAAACCACATGCAGAAGACTGAGTGGGAACTTCTATTTGTCACCAATTACCAAAATTAACTCAAAATGAATGAAAGACTTCCAAATAAAACCTGAAACAATAAAATGCATAGAAGAAAGCATCAGTACTAAACTTACAGAACCGAGATTCAGTGAGGAGTTTGTGAACCTGACCTCAATGGAAAGGGGAAATAAAAGCAAAAATAAATGAATGGGACTTTACCAAGTTAAAAGGCTTCTGCACAGCAAAGGAAACTATCAACAAAGCAAAGAGACAACCAACCAATTGGTAGAAAATATTTGCAAACAATGCCACTGATAAGGGGCTAATATCAAAAATATATAAAGAACTGTACAACTCAACAACAAAAAAATAAGCAATCCAATTAAAAAATGGGAAGACTTCTCCCATGAACACATACAAATGGGCAAGAGATATATGAAAAAATGCTCAACATCACTAACAGTTAGAGAGATGCAAATTAAAGCCACAATGAGATATCATCTCACACCTGTTAGAATGGCTATAATCAACAAGATAAGGAATAACTAGGGCTGGAGAGGCTATGGAGAAAAAGAAACCCTCATACACTGCTAGTGGGAATGTAAATTAGTACAACCACTATGGAAGGCAGTATGGAGATTCCTCAAAAAACTAGGAATGGAATTGCCATATGACCCAGCAATCCCTTTTCTGGGTATCTACCCAAAAACTTGAAAACCTTAATCTGCAAAGATATATGTACCCCAGTGTTCACTGCAGCACTGTTCATGGTGGCCAAGTCATGGAAACAACCAAAGTGTCCTTTGATACATGACTGGATAAAGAAGTTGTGCTACATTTACACAATGCAATATTACTCAGCAATAAGAAGAGATGAAATACAGCAATTTGTGAAAACATGGATGGACCTTGAAACTATCTTATTAAGCTAAGTAAGTGAGATTGAAAGAATAAAGAAACATATGACCTCACTCATAGGTGGAATACAATACTGAAAGTAACAAAGAAACAAAAACTCATAGACACAGTCAATAGTTTAGCGGTTACCTGAGGGTAAGTGGGAAGGTGGGTGGAGAGAACAGGGGTGGGGGTTGGGAGGGTTGTAGGGAGGGGGGCATCAAATACAAAGTGATGATAGAAAGAGCTGATTCTGGGTGTTGTGTACATAATGCAATGCATAGACAATGTAATGTAGAATTGTACACCTGAAAACAATGTAATTGTTATCAACCAATGTCACCCCAATAAGTTTAACAATAAAAAAAAGTGTTGCTTATCAAATTCACAACTACAACTTAATAATATAAAGACAAATGACCAGGGAAAATGGCTAAGGAAATGCCAATTTAAACTCTAATGATATGCCACTTCATGTCCACTGGCATGACTCAAGAGGATATATAGCTGATGATATGTGATGTAACTGTATGCACAATTACTAGTTACTAAAAACAGATTTCTTCACGGTTAAATGTTAAAGTGAAGAAATAGAAAATATTTATAAGAGAAGCAATTTCTATTTGAAAAACCTTTAATCAGGGGTAACAGCTGCAGAAATATCCCAAAGAACTGTAATAAGATTACAATTTTTTCTTCTGATTATAACATCAAAATTGTAGAAAAATGTTCATTGTAAACACTGAAAGACTAACTCTTAGAAAATATATATTCATGCAAATTTTTAAAAAATGAAAGGACAGTTGGAACTCAATGAAAAAAAATTTGATGTCAAGGCAAGATATTTAACCAAGATACAAAATAGGTGAAATATTTCTATTAGAAGTTATTTAAAAATAATTCATGTTCTTCCAAAAGAAAAATAATTTGTATTTTTCCCTGAAAAACGGAAAGCTTGCTTATGTGATATAAAGACCACTAAGACTGAATCATCCCAAATACCGTTAACAGTTATGATATCTCCAGAGTTGAAAGACAGCAAAAGAACAAGGAAGTCAGGAAAATATTAGTCTTTCACAGGATCCCTAAAAACACAGAGAGCTGTACAGACTGCCACAAAAGTATTTTGAGGACCTATAGGAAAAGAAATTCCACAATCTTCAGTCCACTACTGACAATCTTGACAATTATCAAGGGTTGTCCATATCCACCATCACTTCTTCCCATCCTTTCCCTCAGACTCTGGTCTCACAGCTACCACTCTTAAAAAGACACTACCCCAAAACATAATCCTTGACTTGGATGCAGTTGTCTCAATAAAATTTATGGACCCGCCATAAACTATGAGTGCACATACCTTTTTCTGAGAGAACCCACAGCTTTCATCAAATGTTCAAAGGTCAGTGACTCCAAAAGGATAAGAATTGCTCTCCAAAGTCACTAATGACAATAATATTGATTAAATCTGATACTCATTACTCACTCATTTTCTCGTTCTACCTCACTTGATACCAAATATTAACCAAATATGAAATCCTAAAACACCTCCTTTCTAGAATTTATATCACTGGTGTCACCTGGTGGTTACTACCTAAGTGACTTCTATCTTTTTTTTTTTTTCTTTCCCTCAAAACCTGAGAACTATTGTGTGCTTTCTCTATTCACTTCTGTAAGTCAGTGGTTCTCAAAATGTGGTCCCAGACCAGCAGAGCAATATTACCTGGGAAATTCTTTGACATGTAAATCATTCCAGTCTCACTTTATGTGCCCCCAAAATCAGAAAAGGGGAGAGGCAGGGAGAAGCTACAGTATGTCTTAAAGGCCCTTCAGGTGAATGCTCAAGTTTGAGAAGTACAGCCCTGTGCACAAGAAGCTTCATCTCTTAGTTAATTTTGTAAAGTAGCTTTATGCAAGCAACCCATCTTAATATGGCAACTTTTCAAAACTGATTTTAGACCTTTCATAATTCCCAAATTCTGAGTTGCCTGCAGATCATATGCAGCTCACATATTCCCTCAAATTGAGTCGAAAACTAAATTCATCAACACCCCCCACCACCCACCCACCACCCCCCCCACACACACACACACACACAACACAACACAAAATTTTCTTTTTCTACTCACTGGCTAAAAATCTTACAGTCACATTTATTTCTTCCTCTTTTTCTAGTGAATCTCAACAAGGACTCATGATTATTTTATCCCAATATAAGTCACACTTACCTCTTACTCTCCATTCCCATAACACCATCCTGATCTGGGACTTAACGGTTTCAAAAAGTCTAACTGGTAACTTTCCCAAAGCTAAGTGGCAGAACCAGGAAATGAACCCAGAGACTATCTCACCCCAGATTCAAGCTCTTGTTCATTACACTATACTGCTTTCAAGGAACAGAAAGAACTAATATCATTTAACTCACTTCTTAAGAGCCTAAATTTCTTATAATATTACGGTAATAGTTACTGTGTCACAGCTGAACTTATTTGGTACTCACAGCCAAAACACCTATTTCACTGATATACCCACAATTCTCCTCCTATGATCCAACAATGAGCCTTTCTACTCTGGGGCCCTCCATTTCCTTAAAGCCCCAAAACAATGCATTTCTGCTTAGTACAGCAGGAATGAATGGCACACATATCAATAAAGCAAAGGCCATTATAAATTCACAGGACACAAGAAAGTCCCCCTAAAAGCATTCAAACTTCAATTCATTTGAGGTGATATCTCAGAACTAAGCTATAAATACTTTAGCCTTGCCTACTAATTTTATAAAGATCATCTAGAGAACTTTTACTTCTATTATAGATAAAATGAAGAAAGAGGGACTGGATTTACCAGCTCACCTGAAACAACCAAAAAATAAGACAAAATATATGAAGCACTTTTCAAGACATATCAGACACAAAGGACGGTGATTGACTTAGAGACAGGAAATGGATAGGGTAGATGATTCCAGGCAAAGCCAGCAAACTCCCAGGACTGAAGATAATGAGCTGAGAGTCCACAGATCAAAGCAGCTACATCAGGAGTATCCAACCTTTTGGCTTCCCTGGGCCACATTGGAAGAAGAATTGTCTTGGGTCACACATAAAATACACTAAAACTTAACAATAACTGATGAGCTAAAAGTCGCAAAAAAAATCTCAATGTTTTAAGAAAGTTTACAAATCTGTGTTGGGCTGCATTCAAAGCCATCCTGGGCTGCTGGCAGCCTGTGGGCCACAGGTTGGACAAGCCTAAGGTAGAGTTTGCAAGACAAAATACTGGAAAAGAGAGAACACAGGAGACTTCAGAGGGTCTCTTTTGAGTGTTTAGTTGAGCACTGAGCAAGAGCATAATGTGAGAAAAGAACCCTGAGCTAAGAACCACCCTAATGGATTAGAGGGCACAACGACTTGTGCTCACACAAGACCAGGAAAAGTATCTGTTCCCACCAGAGTTGAAAACCTCATAACCCACAGACACAGAGTTGAGTACACAAAAGAGCCTTGCCTCGACTGTGTAAAATAATTAGCCCTAAATAAAGAACTGCTCCAGGGCCCCCTAACAAATCTCAAAATCAAGACCACAAAAAAATAGACTATTTCCAAGTAATATACTGGTATCCAGGATAAAATATAGAAAGATTTACAGTAGGCATGTCCAACCTGTGGCCCAGGAGAGCTTTGAATGAGACCAAACACAAATTTTTTTATTTTTTTATTTTTTTTTAAGATTTATTTTTATTGTTTTTTGACAGGAAAGAGACAAACAGAGAGAAGGGGGAGGGCCCAGAGCAGTCTCCATAGTTGACAGCATCAGTTTTCCACATAGTTTCACTCCACCAGTGGGTGCGGGGCTGCACAGGGCAGGAACTGGGCCAGGAGCCTCCCACATGGGCCTGGGCAAGAACTGAACTGGGGGCACACCCTAGTTCAGCAAACGGGTCCACATGGGTCAGGGCCAGGATTCGATCCTTGGGCTCTGGGGCTGCAGAACAAGTGCTTAACCCGCTGAGCCATCCCAGCTTCTCCCAAACACAAATTCTTAAAACACTATGAGATATTTTTTGCAACTCCGTTTTTTAGGTCATCAGCTACTCCTTAGTATTAAGTGTATTTTCCATGTGGTCCATGACATTTCTCCTTCTAATGTGGCCCAGGGAAGCCAAAAGGTTGGACACTGCTAGTTTACAGTAATATTAATACAAAAATATCCAATACCTAACAATGATAAACTACAATATCTGACATCAAATCATGAACTAATAGAGCATGTAAAGAAGCAGGAAAAATATGACTCAAAATGAGGAGACAAACCAATCAAAACTGATCAAAAACTGACATATTAGAATTGGCAGACTAAAACATATGAAATAACAAAAAAAGTTAAATAAAACATGAAATAACTACATTTTGTATGTTCAAAAAATTCAGACAGGAGACATAAAAAATTTATAAGACCCAAACTGAACTTCTAGAAATGAAAATTGTAAAGTCTGAGATAAAAATACTGGATGAGGGGATGTCATGATAGCTCAGCAACTGAGCACTTGCCTCGCAATCACAAGGTCCAAGGTTTGATTCCTGGCCCCAGCCCATGCAAACTCCATATAAATGAACTGCAGTGCAACTGGTAAGCTCCAGGATGGCTCAGCAGTGAAGGTTCTCACCTCAACCATTTTGGAGTTCAGTGGCATTATGCACATTCATACTATCATGCAACCATTACCGCTACCATTTACACAACTTTCCATTCTCCCTTCCTTCCAGTCCACCACAGCCACCATTCTACTTTCTGTCTCCATGAATTTAACCTCTCTAGGTAACTCACATAAGTGAAACAATACAGTATTTGTCTTTTGGTGACTGGCTTATTTCATTTAGCATAACGTCCTCAAGATTTATCCATATTGTAGCAAAACTTTTTAAAACTAGTTCCCAAAAAAGTAAAAAATAAAAAAAAATCCTTGATAATACTGTAAAAAATTAAAGCACCAGTAAATTTAAGAGATAAGAATTTAGTTAACCTTGGGGAAGCCAGGATGACTCAGTGGGTTAAGGGCTCGCTTTGTAGCCCCAGGAAGCCAAGATTGAATCCTGGCTCTGGCCCTTGCAGATCCATATGCTGAAGTGGGGTGTAATTCCCATGTGGGAGGACCCCCAGTTCAGTTCTTGACCCCCTCCCCCAGTTCGGCCCCTGGTTCAAGGGGGTGTGCCTCCCAGGCAGGAGGCTCCCAGCCCAGTTCTCACCCTGTGGGGCCCCCACCCATCTGTGTGGAATAAAACCATGTCGAAAACAGATGACATACAACTATGGAAACTGCTCTGGGCCCTCCCCCTTCTCCTCCCTCTCTCCCTCTCTCTCTCTCTGCCTCTCTCTCTCTCTCTCTCTCTCTCTCTCTCTCTCTCTCTCTCTGTCTCTCTCTGTTTCTGTCAAAAACAATAAAATAAATCTTTAAAAAAAAAAAAATTTAGTTAACCTTAGTTATATTTTAGTTAAGAAAAATTAATGTTTCCCTCTCCCTTAACTGTGATCAAGAACAATAAAAGAAATGTCACAATTTTAAACTATTGAGACAGGGTTATCTTGGTACTTTATAATGTACACAAAAGAAAAAGCTTACTTTTGTTTTTGAAAACCCAAAAATTACTTTCCCTCTAAGGTCAGTGCTTTTTTGCATTGTGCAGCAAAAGTCTACAAGGAAGGGCTTCTGTAAATGCACACTACTGGGTCTTTGTTTTCTATTATTGTAAGGTATGGCCACACAAGAAAGTACTAACAATGTTAGGTGTCAGAAAATACTGAGTCATAGTAAGTATCTTATCAATCAAAAGTGAAATAGTCTCCACTCAGTCACACAAAACTCAAGTAGGAAATACATGGAATCTGACCTTCACAATATACTTTGGAAAGGTTCCCTTGTTTGCATGCATAAACAAACAGACAAACAAACAAACAAATGAACAAGCTTGTTTTGTGCCATTACATCCTCCTCCATTCTCGCACTCTGAATTTCTGCCCTAAATACCGTGCATTTATTTCCATTTAAAACTGACACAGGGGAAGCCGGGATGGCTCAGTGGGTTAGGCGCTCACTTTGCAGCCCCGGGGACCGAGGATCAAATCCAGGCCCCAGCCTGTGTGGACCCATATGCTAAACTGGGGAGTGCCCCCCAGTTCAGTTCTCACTGGGGCGAGACCCCTGCCCAGTACCTGCCCTGTGCAGTCCTGCCCACCTGTGGAGTGAAACTATATGGAAAACTAATGTCAACTATGGAGACTGCTCTGGGCCCTCCCCCTTCTCTCTGTCTCTCTCTGTCTCTGTTTCTCTCTGTAAAAAATCAATAAAATAAATCTTAAAAAAAACAAAAAACATTTTAAACAAGACATTCATTTTTGTTTTCTTAAAATTAAACCATTTGGCATGTCCAAAAATAAGTGATTACCACTGCTAACTAAAATAAGAATCAATAATGTCCCAGTGTAAAACTTCTCATTGTCCAAAATTATGTACTTCCCTTGCTATTTTTCTAGATAATATATAGTTCCCCCAACCCCTCAAAAGACAAAACATTAAGTATCCAAAACTGCCATTTCCTAAGTTTTTAAACTGCTACACAAGCTATGGGTAGCACCATCTCTACGACATCTATCCACTGTAGGTCAAAAAACAAAGACCTCAATCAGTCATCATCCCAAAAGAAAAGGAATGTATTGATTTTGACTTTCCTTCAATAAAGAAAAATTTTGGTCTGTAGGAAGCATACAAGTATTTTCTCTTCTCTCTTTTTAGGCTTCTCCTCCTGCAGGGTGTTTTAGAACCTTGAGGGGAGAATTTTGTCTGGTTTGTGATAAATTATAAAATCCGGACTGCCTGATATAACACCATTAAAAAAATAAAATAAAAAAGTCCATTCCCAGAGAGTATATATCTTAGGACATGAAACACTTCACTTTCAGTAGGAAACAAAAAAATTTTATTTTTTGTCAAGCTCAGGGGGATTTCTCTTAGGCACTAATGATGCAGAAAACATTTATAGAACATTTAGTGATTCTTTAATTGCTATATGCAAAATCTCATACATAATGCAAGACTCGTGTTTAAGAAAAAGTTTTAAGATTAAAAAACCTGTAATCGGGGAAGCCAGGACAGCTCAGTGGGTTAAGCTCTCACTTTGCAGACCCAGGAACCAAGGATCGAATCCTGGCCCCGGCCTATGCAGACCCATATGTTGAACTGGGGGAGAGTCGCCAGTTCAGTTCTCACTGGGGTGAGACCCCAGCCCAATTCCTGCCTTGTGCAGCCCAGCGCCCATCTGTGGAATGGAAATACCGTATTTTCCGGCGTATAAGACGACCAGGCGTATAAGACGACCCCCTAATTTTACAGTTAAAACATAGGTTTAGGCCTATATTCGCTGTATAAGACTACAGCCTCGGAAGTGGGGGGTAGTCTTATACAGCGAATATAGGCCTAAACCTATGTTTTAACTGTAAAAATAGGGGGTCGTCTTATTCGCCCGGTCATCTTATACGCCAAAAAATACGGTATGTGGAAAAACCAATGATGTGCAACTATGGAGACTATTCCGGGCACTCCCCCTTCTCTCTGTCTCTGTATCTCTCTTTCTCTCTGTCAAAAACAATAAAAATAAATCTTTAAAAAAATTGTAATCAATATATTTTAAGTTGCCAATTGTACCAACCCTACTGAGCAATGAATAACTTTAATAACTTTGCAAAATAATCAGCAAATGAATTCACAGGTAGTAAACAGAAAAATGCATATAATACCTTAGAAATACCCACAAATAAGTGTTGCTGCCACTATGTTATAGATTTCTTTCTATTTCCATTTCCAAGGTTACTAACATAGCATAGTTACATTGGAAGAAGAAAGGAAACAGGTTGAAAGATACACATAAAAGATGAAAAAACAAGCCACTTTATCCCCACCACCTCAGTTTACGTGAAACTCATTAATTCAGTAGACCTATGGAATAAGCACCAGTGTTTCAACAGAATAGGCTTTAATATTTCTTCCAATTAAATGTTTTATGATCACCATTTCCTATTATAACATGATTAATGGAATTCAACACTTCTAGACTTCCTAAAAACAGGTTACAAAACACTTAGGATGCAATGTACACTGAGTAAATTAATGGGCACAGAAGAAATGAACAATCTAGCTTTCGGTCATCATTAGAAGGCTAGGAACTGTGTTAAAAGTATTTTTATGAGAGACTCTCCCTGACATTAATTTATGCTTCAGGCATGCAGGTAACAGCTACTGGATCTTAACCATGTGAGTCAAAGAAAACACCATTATCACTTAATAATGCAAAGCTGGCAAATTCAGTTATTTCTGAAGACGATGACTATTTTAAAGCTATCTGCCCGGGCCTGTTAGTTCAGCTACATTTTATAACAGTGTTAAAGAGAAAGGTAGCAGCAGATTTAAGCCTTAGTTATCTTTACTCAGAAAATTGTTCAAACTTAAAACACTATCAACATGAGTGTTAATCTTCAAAAATGAATTATGGGATACTTAATAATACTCTCATAATGACTGTCTCTTCAAACCATCAGGCTTACCAGACTTTTCAAAGGGCAGTGTTAGAAATGCAGAAGTTTAGTCTAGCTAAGACCAATTAAACTAGCTTCCTCTCATGCAGAGTTCATTTTTCCAGAAACAATTTTTTTCCAACGGTACACTTCCATACTTTTTAATTGAATTGTTACATAAGAATGTATTCCTCTTTTCTCTTGTTTGCATAGGTTAATAATTGTTGACATGTTATCTAATTTTAAGTCATATGTAAAACAGAAAAAACAAGCAACTTCTTTCTGTGTGACAATATTGAATTTTAGAGTTTATTTGGTGTAACAGCTAAAAACAAAACTCTTATTATTTTTAGTGTAGATATAAATATAATACTGGAGCCAACTTATGAAGGGTCTCCCTATGGATGAAGCATAAACTGTCAGCCTATGAAAATCTATTATCTTGAAAATTTGGGTTGGTATACTGGAAAATAAAAAGGCTAACATAGCTATGATTTTATGTATCCTCATGTTCCTAAACATGAATTTCAAAATTCAGAAATTACAGCAGCCACTGGTTACCGTAAATATTCAAGAATTTAAAGAATGTTACTAACATGCCTCAATCATGAAGAAAAAAAGTGAATCTGAAATGACAAACTTTCACATTTATTTAGTCCATGAGGAAATTTGCAAAAACATATTTTATGGAGGTAAATCTTTGCCTTTCTCTCCCTGAAAATCTGATCTTTAATAATGGCTCTTTGTGAGTCAAAGAGTTAAAACTACCTCTTTTACTCTCAAATGAATGTCAGTCCTACTCAGGGGTGCCATGTTTTATTTAAAACATACTCTTTCTCAGTAACTGCTTTGTTCTAATTGGCAAGGCAAAGCCAGGTCCCTAAAGCACACAGCTCATTACATTCAGTTTGGATTACAAAAACACACGATAAAACAAACTGCATCAAAATGTACAAATTAATGGCATAGGAGTATGGGACAAGGAGGTAGAATTAGATTGTAATATGGAACAAAACCCACAGGGAGCTGGGGAACAAATCACTAGTGTCTCTATAAACTGCATAAGGTTTCCAAATGAACAAATACACAAGGTCGAGGACAGGCTTTTCCATAACTCAACCAGAAGCTCCCCTGTGGTCTAGCAGTTAGGATTTGGTGCTCTCCTATAACTCAACCAAATTGCTAAATCTGGGTACAACAAAATGAGAGAATTTTTTCAACACTATTATACACACATGTATGAAAGATTGGGAATACCAACAAGGTTTTTAGCACATGAAACCTGCTGGTTGCACTGTCTAAATATGAAACTCATCTTTGCCTTCACACTGACAATGTACAAAAAGTCCTGCAATTAAATCATGCCTCCAATTTTTTTTTAACCTTCTAAGAAGCTAAACACTGGAGACTAAATTAGAAATGGTACTTCAATATGCACTGCAGACAGCAAGCTTAATGAGCTAAGAGTTGTATGAACAAGAAAAATGTTAACAAATGAAGATCTTCTCACCACCAAAATAGAAAATGTGTTAGACAAAAACACTCTGAGCTACACATGCAAACCTTTCCCAAATTAGCTACACAGTAAAGCATTTGGCACCATTTCTCTGATTTTCTCTTGATATCTGATGACAAACTGCAACTGAACTGAAAGAAAACAGAAAATGTGTATACCCCTAACCTACACACAATACAAAACAATGCCGCCACTACATCCTTGCAGGGTTTTTACAGTACAATCCCATCTAAGCTTAACTACCTTCACTCCTAACAATATTGAACAGTGGGAGAAAATTAGAATTGGTCTAAAACTAAGGTCAAATCTCTGAGCAGCACTTTTCTTATCTGTAATGTGGAGATACAAAATCACCCAAGTTATGAGGATCAAATGAGATAATATTGTGCAAAAAGGCTCTATAATATAAAAGGGCTGCAAAAATCTTAGTTATCACTGCAATTATTTCATCACCTTTTTAAAAACACATATAATTGTCCAATCCCTTCCATCTTATTTCATAAATTGTAAGTCTTGTTCCACTTCTTTTTGAAGTATCCTTTTTTGGCATTCCACTTTAAGATTATATACCCTTGTTATTTTTCTTCAAACTAAAAGTTTTAGGTTATGGTGTTTTATTCTTCTCTATACCCAATATTTAGTCTAAATGTAAACTGAGAAATTTAAAACAAACCTTTTGGTAAAAGTTACATTTAACATACATAGTTCATTCTATTTTAGACACTAAGAACCAGTTGAGCAGTAGGACTTCTACTGATATAAAAATCTGTATGTTAAAGATCACATTTTAGTTATATATTAATGGTGTGAAAATAATGCCCTACCATTTTACCCACAATTTCTACTGTAGACTAAGAATGAAGTGAAAGGGGACTACAACCAGGAAAAATGTCAGAGAACCAACTTTAGCGCAACCCTCTAATTCAGCACAAAGGGAGCAGCCAGATCAAGAATTACTCTAAGTATCTGTATCACGGTGGAATCAAGATCAAAAAAGCACATAAAAAGTCTCACAGTGCTTTCCTCAGTTATCTGATAGTTATCCATATTCCTGCCAAGCCTAAAAGGAAGTCCATAAACCTAAGTCTGACTGTTCAAGTTTGGTTTTTATTAGTTTGCTGAGAACATGAAACATAGGAAATATTAATTGATATCACTTGTCATATCATAGGGTTGTCTTATTACATAAAAAGGGCCAACCACATCTAATCCAAGCAGGCCTCAGAACTAGGGGTCTCCAAACTTCTTTGATATAGACACATTAGACTAAAATTTGAGCACATACCTATTACATTTCAATTTGTTTTAAAAATAATCATATACTCCTGCAGTGAATTGAATGGTGCAACCCATCCTCACACCTCCTCCTCCACCCCTAAAAAAGTCCACCTGAAACCTGTGAATGTTATCTTATTTGGTAAAAGGACCTTTGCAAATATAATTAAGGATTTCAAGGTAAGATCATCCTACATAAGGGTGGGTTCTAAATTCAATGACATTAATATTTAGAAAAGATAGAGAGTAAAAAACAGACACTGGTGAGAAGGCCATGTGAAGATGAAGGTAAGAGATTGGAGTAATGTGTCTGTCTACATGCCAAACAATGCCAAGGAGAGGCATGGAAAGGATTCTTTGCCTCCAGAAGAAACTAGCCCTACCTGCCTGCTGACACCTTGATTTCAGACTTCTGGTCTCCAGAACTGTGAGAATAAACTTCTGATGTATACAAGCCACCAAGTTTGTGGTCATTTGTTATTGCAACTCCAGAAAACTAGTACCAATAAGATTATGGACATTATAAAAATTAATAATCTATAAAGGGTGATAAAAGTAAATGTTAAGTAGAAATTCTAGCATTTTCTCCCTATGCCTCAATTGATACGGTAATAATACTGTGCACCATTAAACAGACAGCAGCTCTAAACCAACTGTGGGCAGAAACAAAGCCAATAGCAGAGTCCAACTACTGTATTTTTCGGTCCATAAGACACACTCTCCCCCCCCAAAAAGTGAAGGGAAAAGTGTGTGCGTCTTATGGAGCGAATACTGCAAAGAAGAGTGCACGTTGGGGACCTTAATGATTCCACAGGGAAGCCTGCAGCCAGATCAGAAAGCAGGGACTACATGGAAGGAGAGCAGGTCCAGGCAGGTCAGGTGCATCTTATGGAGCGAAAAATACAGTATATTTAACACCCGAGACTATTAAATTTCCTCCATTTCATCTAAAAAACTGACACATGGTCACAATTTTTCTACTTCAAGTCTAACAGAAACTGCCTTTCTACTACTTACACAACACTGAGCATTTTGTGTCCCATTAGAAATGCAACAATATTTCTGACATAATTTCTGTAACATCATGTTCAACACATTGCTTCATTTGTACTAACTAGCATAACAATTGGCTACATAATTTAAGAATGGTTATTAGTAAGACATCAAACTGCTACATCAGAAAAGGGTGACCAAGGGGATGCCAGAACAGCTCAGCAGGTTAAGTGTTTGCCTTGCAATCACGAGGTACAGAGATCAAATCCTGGCTCATGCAAACCGATATACTGAACTGCGGGGCAACTGGTAACTGCCAAGATGGTGGCAAAAGTTCTCGCCTCCCATGCAAGGAGACCCCCAGGTCAGTTTCTGCCCTGTGAGGCCCCACATCCACCTGTGTGGAATGAAACTATGTCACAACTAATGATGTACAACTACAAGACTGGGCCTTCCTCCCTTCTCTCTCTTCCTCCCTTCTCTCTCACTCTCTCACCTTTCCTTAAAGAATAAAAAAATATATATATTTAAAAACAAAAGGGAGGGAGTGGTGTGTGACCAAGATCAGCTTTGCTAATCAGTTAAGGACTTGCTGCCCATTTCTTGCTTTCATTTTAGAACAAGTAACCGATCCCACGAAGAGTTTCTAATACAAACAGTCTTAACATACTCAAAGTGTTGAGAGAGAGAGAGAGAGACGGAGAGAGACAGAGAATATGAGGTTGCAATTGTGATATAAAACAGTAGTTGGAAAGAACTTATATGTCCATCAACAGGAAACTAGATAATTGGGGCATAGTATATTAAAGGTGATCAATAATTCATCAACCAAACTGGGACATACTGAAGCATACAAAGGATGCTATTAATTTTACTGGTACAAGAAAAATAAACTGAGACTGTTTCAGGTAAATCAGGACATAAATTGTAATACAGTATTATAACAGTTAAAGTGACCTAGAGTAACATGTATCTACATGATTGGTTTCTAAAGCATCCTTTAAAAAATAATGCTTGAATAACTACAGTGTACACCTGAAACTATCATCGTATTTTAGCTATATTTTAATAAAATATTAAAAATAATAATGCAAGTTATAAAATGACTACTGTGGGGAAGCCGGAATGGCTCAGTGGGTTAAGCGCTCACTTTGCAGCGCCGGGGACTGAGGATCGAATCCCAGCCCCAGCCTGGGCGGACCCATATGCTGAACTGGGGAGTTCCCCCAGTTCAGTTCTCTCTCTGTCTCTGTATCTCTCTCTCTCTCTCTCTCTCTCTCTCTGCCAAAAACAATAAATAAATAAATAAATAGAATGACTACTGCAACATACCATATACATTTTTAAAACAGAATTATATATTGTTGCTATAAATACCTATTTATAATAAAAATATAAATACAAGGATAAGAAGGATAGTGGCTGTCTCTGAGCTAGAAAGAGGATGACTAGAGTAAAAGAAAACCATAAAATTTTAATTCCCTGTTAGAAAGAAAACAAAGGACAAAATACTGTTAATTTTGGGTTGGCTTATGGATGTGTACTATATTACTCTCTATAATATTCTGATTTTTCAGATACCTACAGCAGTCAGATACCTTCCAATGAACATATAATGGTTGAGAGAATACAATGACCTGAATTGTCTGTCTCCCTTTAAAAAATACATAACCAGTGGGTTAAATCTTTCTTGGATTTTCAGCTTTAAAGAACTCAAAGCATCTACAACAGTAATCAAGTCAACAGAATTACAAAACCAGAAATATCTTATTCAAATCTTTCTTTTTAAGAGCAGTAGTGTTCTTTCTACTAAGAAAAGGTGATTTGAAAAATCAAGGTATAGTGCTCACTTCAGCAGCACATATACTGAAAAATCAAGGTATGACAAGCATACTGATTCTTACTATCCTGCCCACACCTGATCATACTATAAAAAAACTAATTGAAGTGGGTATTTAAATACTATTTTCCTGATGGGTACAGTGCTCCCACACTTTCTAAAAGGAAACATACATTACAAGAAGTACTTAAAATTTTCAGATTCACTCTGTTCCTCATACCACAAAACCTCAAAATTCAGCTATAACCTACAATTTCTCCCTTTCAACAGTTACTGGAATCAGGCCACTTCTACTCTTAACTTCTAACAGGAATAAAAGAGATTAGAGTGTAACTCCAAGCAGTAAGAGTTGAAGTTTCATAAGAAAATGTTTTAATTTACTTGCTATAAAATGAGAATTTGTTACTCTGTTTTGGAAATTACCATGAACCTCCAGTCACTCAAAGAAAAATGTTTGCACTTTGGTTTACCTATCATTCCATCCTGTACATGGTATTCTGTATTACTTACCTTAGATGTCAACATTTAGTTTCCTTATGTTGTAAGCTATAGCCAACTTTATTTTGCTCATTCCAGAAAATAACTAATCACTTCTGAAATCTGAGACATAAGTACAATGCACTTTACTTTTAAATTTTTTATAATTTTTACAATTACATTCATAGGTCTGAACATATAAGCAAATAAAATCAAATTTAATTAATTAAAACCCCCCAAAATACTCCCACTTTGAGACTACCAAAATGAAAATTTTTACATACCTTCTTCCAGCTTTATCCGATGCTATAATATACACATAAATTATGTATAGTCTAATTACAGGATACTTTGTAGTCTTCTCAATCAGCATTTAATCAATATCCTTATGCTATTTTTTTTAAGTGGAAGAAATCCCAAACTAATGACATATTAAGAGCATAAATTATGGAATTCTATTATTCAATTAACATTTTAAATTTAGGTAGAAAATTTGACGGCAATGAATAAGCTTAATAATTTTCAGATTGAGGGGATGCCGGGATGGCTCAGCAGGTTGAGCGCTCATCTTGCAGCCCCAGGGGCCAAGGATAAAATCCTGGCCCTGGCCCATGTGGACCTGCATGCTGAACTACGTTTTGCTCCTAGTTCAGTTCTCACCCGGGCAAGGTTCCTATACAGGAGGCTCCTTGGTTCAGCAACCACCCCCGGACTGCTTCTCATGTGGGAGCCCCCTGGCTCATGGGGGTGTGCCTCCCATGCTGGAGGTCCCCAGCTGGTTCCTGCCCTGCGCAGCCCCATGCCCACCTGAGGCATGAAAACTAGGTAGAAAACTAATAACATGCAACTATGGAGACTGCTCTGGGCCCTTCCCCTTCTCTCTGTCTCTTTCTGTCAAAAACAATAAAAATAAATCTTTAAATAATTTTCAGATTGAATATAAAGTATGCAGCAATGGGTAAAATGAAACCTGGCATTAATACTGGCTATTGCAGTCCCTTTTAGCCTCTTAGAAGTCCATTTTGAATTTAAAACAGTAACCATATGACAATATAAAAAAACATTAAAAATGAAATTACAGAATATACTAACAATGGCTAATAACAGAAATATATTAATTATAACTACTTTATCCAAAGTTAAATATCAGAACCCAGCATCCACAATCTTGGATGAAGAAATATTAATAACAAATATCAAATATTCATTTGATAGGTGCCTGAACACAGATTCCTACAAAACTAAGTAGAGCTAACCATAGTCAAACTAAAATATGCTTCCTATGACATATATCATTCTTTATTGTTAATATTTCATTAATAAGGTATAACACATAAGGACCCATAAAACAAAGGTATACTTGCTTAACTGTCTTTCCACTAAGAAATACTCATATGTATATTTAAAAATTGCAATGAAACTAATTTTCAGAAAATTAAATAACTTCATCATTAGCTTATAATGGGTGCTTTATCTGCACTTTTAATTAATTCTCATGGTTTTTAAAACAAATTACTTAAGAATTATTAAAAATTTAGTACATATAGATGTCTAAAGTCTGCACGACCAATTGGTTCTTTTTACAGTGAGCACATATTAAGTGTCTCTTCTGATAAGCATCTGTCATCAGCACTACTCAAAGAATTTTCCATTCCTTAGGACATATCTTCAGGCTCATTCCCGAATAAAGTGATCAACAGATTATCTACTTCCTAGTCACCAGACTTCTGTTCCCCACAGCAAACATTTCTAAAAGTGGTGGAGATAATGCCACATTGCTGAAGAAGTTACACTTCAGTCAGTTCTTTAAAACTTTATGCCTTCTCTACTTGTGATCACCCTGTTTGATGTTTCTGTCATCCATACTTTTATGAAAGCAAAACCATTCTGTGAAAAGCACTGTTTGATTGATAGCTGGGCTTCAATATACTATAGGAGGTCACTGTGAATTAGGTACTAAATGTTCCTAAATATCAAAGACCAGTTAATACCTAAAACTCAAAACTCAATAAAATGAGTTGGCATACAAGGAGAAAATGACACCACAAGCAGTATCATTTCTACCTTTGTAAGAGGCAGGACTAACCCATTATGCTATGCTTGCCTTTTCATGTATATTTTAACACGCAGTAAGCAATCAGGTTTAGTTCATACTTTCACACAGAAAATCATGTAATCCAAACCAGTCAAGAGCTAATAAATGGACAAAGGTCACAAGAAAACAACTGGTTAACACCTTGTCTAAAGACTTAAAGAAAATATGCCCTATTTTGCAAAGAAAATGATTTTCCAAATAACTCAATGACCATCCAATGAATTTCTGCAATTCAGTGGTCTTCAAAATTTTTAAAGCATACTCCACAGTTAATATATTCATTTATATTACAACTTGTTACATTTTTTTCATTTATATAAGTAACTTAAAGATTTCACAAAAGAATTCTTACCCTTAATATCTGTGATGCATTCTGATTAATTTCTAGTCTACTCAAATTTTTTTAAATGCTGATCATGACCCATTAAATTGATTTGTCTACCCACTAATATAGTGTTTCAACCAATAAATGATTATTCGCCATTAAGTATCATGTTATGAAATTGTGTTGCTATTATAGACATTTATAGATTCTTTTAGTAAAGTCATACAAACAACAATATAAAAACATTAAAGAAATAAAATAATAGTATAACAGGTAGAATACTATCAAAGGGATAGAAAAGCCAAAACTAAACCAAAAAAAGATCCTGAGATAGCTTTAAAAATCTGTGGCAAAAATCAATTGATAATTTTTATGTCTAAGGGTGTTTAAATGCCATCCTTTTCAATAGTTTAGACATTCTTTTCACTTCTAAATATACTGCCTATCTGTTAAGCAAATCCCTTCTTTTGTGACAATATAAAAATAACACTCTCAACTGGGAAGGATAATACTCCTACATCAATTTAAAGGAGGGAGAATCCTTACCCAAACACTGCAGGTGCTTCTGGCTGTGGCTCAGTTAGTCTTAGTCTTGATTTTAAACAAATGTACAAAATTATGATTTGAGGAAGGAAAATACAGAACACGTGAAAAAGGGGTTTGATAAGGGAAGGTAGGTAAACAGCAAACACAGAAAAAGTACTGTATAGTAAAAGTAAATCTTGCCTGTTTTCTTATTTTCTTTTTAAGATTAAATAATAACCTCAGATAAAGATAATCCAGAAGGGCGTTTTAAATCTATAGTACCTCAAATCATAACACTAGAGTCAATCATTTATTGGTGTTTCCCTAGAAAACTTCCTTTAAATGTCCTAGTGATCATGGCACACAAAATGGGTAAGGCTCTTCAGGTCAACTGCCCTTTAAGGCTAAGACAGAAGCATATCACATATTTGTGAACAAAAACTCCAAATGATTTTACATTTCAGCCAAGCTGAATAAGGTTTGAGATGAGGATTGTCTGAAAATAAATATACGAATAATACCCTTCCATTTCGAAGATAGAAATTTTAGTCGAACTGCAAGCCTTTAGGAATAGCAAATTCATCCAGGTTGGGCACTCTTCTACATACATGCAAATGGCTGACACAGACACTTCTCATTTTAACACTACTATTTCGTATATAAATTACCAGCAACTAATATTTCAATGGATTTTTTCATAATTCTCACTTTCCATATACTCATTTCCTTCCCTTCCTCTCACCTTATACAGCCCAGGGATCTTTTATTAAAAAAAAAGAAAGAAAAAAAAGAAAGGAAAGGAAGGAAAGAAGAAAGAAAAGAAAAAGAAGGGATGCCAGGATAGCTCAACAGGTTGAGCACTTGCCTTGAAGCTGCGAGGTTCAGGGATCAAGGCCGAGGCCCAGCCTGTGCAGACCTATATGCTGAACTGAGGCATGCCTCCTATGTGGAAGGCCCCCAGTTCGGTTCTCATGCTGTGCTGCCCCACATCCACCTTTGTGGAATGAAACTACGTAAAAAAAACCCAATGATGTACAACTGTGGAGACTGCTCTGGGCCCTCCCCCTTCTCTCTGCCTCTCTGTCTCTCTCTCTCTCAAACAATAAAATAAATCTTTAAAATAAATAAAAATTAAAAAGAAAACCTAGGTGATGGTAGTTATTGGGAGTATGTGTTCACCATTTGGCAGAATAGTTCATCAAAGGTAAACAGCTATCAAAGTTAACTGTAAACTAGCATCCACAGTTCTGAACCTAGTATGCTACTCTCTCAACAAGACTTTTAAACATGCTTTTACTCATTTCATTCAATTTTATGTAAACAAAGTTATAATAAACTTATTTTTTCACCAGGGTTACTTTGAAAAGAAATCTTGAAAAAACTCTATAAATAATCTAATAGTACACAATAGCTATTTTTAAAGTGACTTTTTCAGCTTCTAAAAGTACACTTTACAATATACTTCAAAAGAGTATTTAAAATCACAGTGGCTTTGGCCAAAATGACCTTCATGATATCTTACAAATCTCATGCCTCTGCTACAATAATGTATTTCTAGCCTCTATCTTCATACAGGAATAAAATCCTCAAGTGTATCTTTAACGTTCAATCTTTTTTCTTTTGAATTTCAAAAAGAACACCAAATGCTGCTTCAGCAAGCAAGATGTTACTACTCATTCCTTTCAAATGGTGTTGGGGAAATAGGAGTGGGGGTTAAAGATAGAGAAAAGAAGGATATTGTATTTCCTTTACACACTTGAAAATATCATCTTAATATTTTTAAAAGCAAAACTGGCAAAGCTGTGTATACAGTACACGAACACAGATCACAAGAGAGACACTACCTATAACCACAGAAAATAAATTGCAACAAGTCTAAAGAAACACAAAGACCACGCCTTAACTGTCTTCATTGGTAATTTTTAAAACTTTATTTAGTTAGGTACATGAGACAGTGCTTTGAGTACTTGATATGAGCCACTTTACTCAAAGGTGCTGGGCCTTCCCCCAAAGTCACACTGAATTACAAGGGGAAGGTAGCTCTATGTGGGAACAGTCATACAATCTAATATACATTTTGTCTTATTTATACTCTCATCTTTACTATAAAGTTAAATTCCCATCAGTGAGGAAGCACTTCTTCATACGGTACCTATAATTGTAAATATGCAGAGTAAGAAAACCAGAATACATTCAACATGGCAGAGATATTGCTAAATGATGGATAAAAAATCAAACACACCATCATTTTTTCCTTTTAAAGACCTAAAGCAGGTATGTCCAACTTGCACCTCAGGATGGCTTTGATTGTGGCCCAACACAAATTCTTAGAATATTATGAGATTTTTAAAAACTCATCAGTTATCATTAGATAGCTGTTAAAATATTTTATGTGTGGCCCAAGACAATTCTTTCCATGTGGCCCAGGGAAGCCAAAAGGTTGGACACAGCTGACCTAAAGTATTTGACAAATTCTAAACTTTTAACAGATACGGTACAAACTGCCAACTTCCCCAACCCTCCCAACTCCTTCCCAACTATCCCCTACTTTAAGCATAATGTAAAGGTCTAAAAAGCTTACACTGTGATTATTCCCCTGCCCAAACAGCATAATGAATAGAAGATGAAAACTGACAAGATACTCTACTTGACTAAACTCTAGACAGGCTCCTCTGAGCCGTCCTCTCAACTAAGCCTCAACCTTGGCCTATAAAAATTAGACTCTTAACACAAATGATCTAGTCCACTCCTTCCTCCCAACATTAAAAGATTCAAACAAACACAGTTTCTAACAGCTTAAGGCCCCATTCCCTAGGTCGGGGCTCGCCCCTTTTATAGTGCCTGCTTAGGAAAGCTCCCAAATGCCAAAAGCATATAAGGTCTTACAGCCAACACCTGACTAAAGGTCCCTGACCACCCTATCTTAGAACATTTTACTAAAAGGAATTTACAATTGTGAATCCCTGCTCTCTCCCTTTGAGATGTATATGTATATCTTACAACTCAAGAGTTTTTTCTCAAGGACATGAAAGCCATTCCTTGAAAATGTAATCATCAGGAAGGGACAGTGCCTCAGTCCCTCAGTTTCTGTGAAGGATAGAATCCTAACTTCCATGGCTGTCTGCTAAGAGACACAGTCAGTCTTATCATCACAGACATTGACCAACTCTTTGTAATTTTTTATTTCCCTGACTCTACTAGGTCAAAATAGCAACGCTACCTTTAAAATGCCTAGTCCCTCTACACAAATCGGAGTTCAGTTCACACTGGGCCCTCTTCCCTACTGTAGGGGTACATTACTGATTAAAATATGTCCTTATAACTTTAACTAGTGCCTGGCTGGCTTTGTCTATCTTTGATAAAAATGAAGTAATAAAGCAGAAACATTAAACATATTTCAATTAATAAAGACTTACTTTATATAAAAATTCATCAGTTATCATTAGATATTTCAGATTCAGATCATTCAGATAAAAAATTCTTTTTTAAAAAAATCATAAAGGCTTCAACTTCATGAAGCAGTCATAATTTAAGGAGTTAACAAATCAGCATTCAGAGGCTGGAAAGGACCCCCAACAAACTTCAAGCCCAAACCCTTCATGTTACAAATGATGACTCTAAGGCCAAAGAGATTAAGTGATTTACCCAAAGTGATTTCAATGAGAGATTGGATTAGAAAGGGCTAACTGAGCATTATTTTCTTCCTGATTCCATCATGAAAATACTCTTTCTCTTATATTCTCATTGGTAAAAGCAACAGTCACCATTAATCATTCAAGTCAAGATCAGACATGAACATTATTACCCTAATACAACACGAGTTTTTACAATTCCACTGTACACCAATAACTGCACTGAGGAAAGGCTGTTTGGTTCAAGTACATATAAGATTGCATTTCACTCAAGGAAGACTGTTTCAACAGTCCTAGTCAAATAATGAAGCATCTTGGTGAGGAGAAACTGCTTTCACACACAAGCAAAGAAACAAAACCCTACGTAGGTATAAACCCAAAGGAGGGCCAAATGATTTAGACCAGCAGTCCCCAACCTTTTTGGCACCAGGGACGGGGATTCATGGAAGACAATTTTTCCACAGTGGGGAGAAGGGATGCACATGTGCAGTTCACAATAGGGGTCATGCTCCTATAAGAATCTAATGGCTCCACTGATCTGACAGGAGGCAGAGCTCAGGCGGTAATGCGAGCAATGGGGAGCAGCTGTAAATACAGGCAAAGCTTCACTCGCTTGCTTACCACTCACCTCTTTCTGTGCACTCCGATTCCTAACAGGCCACGGACCGAGACCAGTCCATGGCCCGGGGGTTGGGGACCCCTGATTTACACAGTCTTAACAACCAAAAGAAGAAAAATAAAAGTAAATTTAAAAATCCTTTTTCTGCACTTACCAGCAAAGCATTTGGAACAGAGGTTCATAGTCTTGCTGGACCTGAGGCAAAAAAGAAAAAAAAAGAAAAAAAAAAAAGAAAGAAGAGCTAAAAATTCAGTATCACTCTAATTAAAACATAAAGATGTTTGAAACACAGGCAAAGTATTTCCTGGACAGGCAACTGAATTAATAAACTAATGTAAAGTCCCTAACCAGCCCCCTCCCCCACAATAAAACAACAACAACAAATCACATTTATTTTATTTGTGAGTTACCCAATGCATGTTTTTTGTGATTAGCATCTTAAGAAGATGACAAGGAGTCAATTTATCCCATATGATTACTATAATCCCAATGTTCACACTGAAACATGTGAAGGCTATCCAGAAAAAAATCCAGCCACTGTCAATAAAACAAGAACTGTTTACATGGCTGGATACTCTCCGGACAGCCCTCATATATCACAAGGTTGTCATTAAAAACAATGAAAACTTTGGCTGTAAAAGGGTAAAACTTTCTCTTCACATACACACTCATTTATCTGCCTATCATTACTTAAACTTTTTTTTTTTATCTTGTCTTCTTTCCCTTCATTCTAATTCTTTTTTAGATTCTGATCACACTATGATCTTGTTGCTTAAAATTTTTTCTTCAGATATCCACAATCAAATTATTTTTCATGTTCCTTCACCTGTTAATAATAGCTACAATTCACTGAATAATAACTTAGATGGACACTTAACATATTAATTCACTATCTAATGAGCTTCCCAACATCCCTGAGATGGCTATTAACCATATTTCTTTGCCTCTAAAATGCACTTTTAAAAAAAAATCACACTAATATTTCTACAACCAGGAAACACATGATTGGCTACAAGTGATGAATAATCTAGTGAGGAAATGTTCCCACCACCTCCTCTAAGGGTTCTTAAATTGAGAGACCTTAGGAAATCAAAGACATACAGTCCCTTTTGACAGGTGAGCACCTTGCCCAACATCACACAGCTGGAGAGCTGCAGAGGAAGGATGTGACCTGGGTAATGAGCTCACTCCAAAGGCCATCCTGCCATCCTGTCCACCACACAGCACAGCACCTGGACCACACAGCAGCCCAGGTATAGCATGGCAGGCAATCAATAACAACTTGTCTGTTAAGTTCTTCTCATGGCCACTTCGCTTCCTGATTCTCTCCCAAGTGGAAGCATTCCTACAGCTTTCTGCCACAAGCCTCCTAGAATACTCTATGTTGGATAAACTGACCTACTTACAGCCTCAATCCTCAGCAACTCCACTCCCACTATCTTTGTCTTTGCCCAGAGTTGTTTCTACATATGGAATAAGCCGACTTTCTTATGCCCTCCTTTGTAAATTTTATAATTCATGAAAGCCTTCCTCAGGAAGTATTCCCTGATGACTATGATTGTTTTCCAATGTACTAGAACCTAAAACCTAGCAGTAACTGTAATAACATGACAAAATTTGGGAGTGAAGGAGATGGTCATTACTTCTCTTTCCCAATCTTTCTTTAGTATTTTGATTAAAATAAAGACACCAAAAACAGTAAGTAACTTTAAATCTCTGAAAATGCATAAAAATGAATAGAGATGTTTTAATAGTGATATCTAACATTTTTTACATGCCTACTATGTGGTAAGCATGGTACCAGATGCCTTCAACCCATTCTACCAAATGAGGAAATAGAAGCTCCAATAGGGTATATAACTTGCCAAAGGTTAAAGAACAAGAAAATGGCTGGAACCTGGTCTGCCTAACTCTAAAGCATGTGATTGTTTTACCATGTCAAAGAAGGGCCTCTGCCTCCAGCACAGAAGCAGAAGGGCAGTTTGGGAGAAAAGTCCTGCAACTAAAGATTTAATCTATGGTAATCAAGTCAGCTCAGGAGAAAGTAAGGCCTTTCCTCAGGAGGGAGCATAGCTCCAGGGCCAAGTACACACACACACACAGTGGGGAGCAACCCAAAGCTGCCACTCATTTCAGCTCCAATTCAGAAGATAGGAGAGAAAGGAATTTCTTTGTTACTAGACCTCCTCCCAGAGAAGCAGGTCTCTTCCAGACGTGGTTGCTATCACCAGTCCATCAATATCATTACAGCCAGAGGTAACCTGTTTATCACCCCTGCTGCTCCAGCAAGAATCATGGAAAGCCTGCAGAGAACTGAGGGTAGCTGAGCACCAACATCTGTATTTTGCAAAGCTGGTAAGAAAGCAATAGCAAAATAGCATTTTCTCAGCATCCCTTTATCTCTCTTCAGATAGTTTATGTATTTAAAATACCCACTATATTAAATATTACCTGATTGACAACTATTTCACTTTCTGCTTAAGAATTTTTCAGTAACGCGGTTATCAAGTAGGTTATAAATGAAGTAATACAGCTACTGATATAATTAATCAAAACAGTGATGTCTGAAATCTGAAATAAACCAGATTTGGGCTACAGAAATAATGGCCACCGGCTAAGACAAATTTGGATCACATAGGTCAACAACAATGAACTTGAGGGGAAGCTGGGATAACTCAGCGGGGTAGGTGCTCACTTTGCAGCCCTAGGGGTCCAAGGATCTAATCCCAGCCCTGGCCACTGCCCATGCAAACCCATATGCTGAATGGGGGTATGCTTCCCATGTGGGAGTTTCTTGGCCCCAGTTCGGCCCCTGGCTCAAGAGGGCATGCCTCCCATGAAGGAGGCCCCCAGCCCAGTTTCCACCTTGCGCAGCCCCCACCCATCTACGGTATGTGGAATGAAACCACGTTGAAAACTGATGGCGTACAACTATGAGGGCCGCTCTAGGCCCTCCCCCTTATCTATGTCTCTCTCTGTCAAAAACAATAAAATAAATCTTAAAAAGAAAACAATGAACTTGAAAAAATTGGCAAAGGCTTTGAGAATTTTGATCCTTTCTCATGTTCAGCATGTAAAACTTGAAGCTAACCATGGGCAAACAACTACTAACTGCCCATGGAAAAGCAATGTGATCAACTTGTACAATCTCTGGACAGACAACAGAGTTCTCTACGTGGCAGCAAATATGATTCCTTTATGTCCCCACTACTCCAAAGAAATTGCTCTTATTGAAATCTCAAATGGCTACCATGTTTCTAAAACCAAGATTTACTAGGCTGAATAATGACCACCCAAAGATACCAAATTCTAATTCCTGGAATTTACCTTATTTGGAAAAAAGGGTTTGGGGAGATTAATTAAGTTAAGGATTCTGATATACCCTGTATTATCCATGTGGGCACTAAATGACATTACAAGTGTTTTTGAGAAAGGGAAAATGGAGTTTGGAGAGACACATAGAAGAGAAGGCCTTGTTAAAATGAATGTAGAGACTGGAGAAATACAGTCACAAACCTAGGAATGCTGAGGCTGCTAGTGGAAGCTGGAAGAAGCAAGGAATAGATTCTCCCTGCCTGATTTTGGACTTCTAACCCAGAACTTTAAAAGAATGAACTTCTATTGTTTTAAGCCATCAAATTTGTGGTAATTTGTTACAGCAGCTTTAAAAAACTAAAGCACAGTGATGTCTCTGATCTCAACTTATTCCCTACCTCAGCAGCATTTGACCAGATCCATCCTTCTTGAAACTCTCTTACTTTTGTCTTATCCCTCAGATCCTAGCTCAATTTTGCTCCTACCTTCCAGTTTTCCTCCCACCTGCTTCCTTTTAGCCACCTTTGCTGACTCCTCCACAGTTAAGACCTTTATATGGAGGTCCCAGGACTCAGTACTCATTACCTCTACTTATTAGTTATCTCATGCTGTCCCACGTCTTTAAATACTGTATCCATATACTAAAGACCTACAAACATCCACATTCATCCTAAATCTCTTCTCCTTACTCCCAATTAATATATTTAACTGCCTATTCAACTCTCAACATGAAACTCACTCAACATTTCAAACATTTCAATATTCCCCTCAAATGTTCCTGATCCATTTCGTCCACCTCTATAAATGACAACAGCTTCTTAACAGTTGCTCAAATCAAAATCCTAGAAACCAATTTTGAGTCTCATGTTTCCAGAAGTCTTTCACACACAATACTCAAACAAGATCCATTGTAATACTCAAGCAAGATCCACTGGCTCTATTTCCAAATAGACCTCAATTCTATCTTCAGTAGACTCTCAGTTAACCAGCATCCATGGGGACTGGTAGATGCCCAGTAAAAATAAGTAGACTCTCCATTAACTAGTTGCTTTGAGAGTGCCAGATGCTTGAGTTAATGGACAGCTACTGTACTTCTGTCCTTTGTCAATGCATCTACTCTGGCCCCCATTAAGTGTCACCTGTGGAACTGTAAATGACTTTTTACTGGTCTCCCATTCCCACTCTTGACCCTTTATAATGATCTTACACACAGCAGCCAGAGTAATCTTTTAAAAACAAGTTAGGTCATGCTATTTTCTTGTTTAACACCATCCCACAATTTCCTATTACATTTAGTATAAAATTCAAGCTTCTACCAAAGTCTCAAAGTCTCCTCATGATCTGGCTCTGCCTACCTCCCCTCTTCATTTCTTACCATTTTGCTCCTCTCAATTACCACATTCCAACCACACTGGCCTTTTTTTGTTCTTGTTCTACAATGTGCTGTAGAGCTGTTGCCAGTGCTGTTCCCTCTACCCTTAAAGCTCTGTAAGACTGGCTCTTTCTTATAGTTTAGATTCTGATTCAAACCTCTCCAGAAGGCTTCACCTCAACACCCATTTTAAATCAGTCCTTCTTCCTGTTTCTTCACAAAACATCATTCTTTCATATCTCACCAATGACCTGTTTGTTGACTATCGTTCACCACTAGAAGATTAAGTGTCATAAGAGCAAAGACTCTCTTGGTCACTCTTGTTTCATACTTAATAGGCACCCAATAAATATGTGTTACTTGAATAAATGAATTCTCTCTTGATGTCATAAACCATGAAAAATCTGAGTAGATTTAAAGGTCATTCAAACACTACCTAGAAGAGAGGGTATCCACAATTCAGGTAGCTGTCAGCCTGTCATCTCTCCAGAGCTCTATCACACTGTATTACCTACAACTAGTAGATAATGCCACCCTATGTACCTGGCCATGATTTGTCACTCAGGAGATAATAGGAATTTTAAGAAGTTTCTTTCCAATTAGATGGAGTTGAAATAAAACCAACTTAAATTTTTTTCTTCAATAAATAATGTTTAATGATATTTTCTGGTTTTGAAAATACATGACCTTTGCACAGAATTTAGAAAAAAGAACAGATTTAAAGCAAAAAACAAAAATCACTGATACTCCTACCCCCAAAGTAAAAATTGTCAACATTCTGAAATAATTATTTCTTAGCTTATGAATACATATAGCAAATTAAGAATTTACTATATTTAACAATATTGGTAAAATTCTGCGGTATGTTTATAAGGTGAGCATTTTAGTATGCTTTATAACAGACACCTTAAATTTTTTTCAAATATATGACGCATTTCATAAAGAAATGTAGCATAAGAAAAAAATGTAAATTTACTTTCAGTTTATATTTACATTTAATATTTATCTTATTAAATATTCTTCAGGGGAAGCCGGGATGGCTCAGTGGGTTGAGTTCTCAGTGGGTTGATCCTTGGGGACAAGGATCAAATCCCAGCCCCAGCCCGTGCAGACCCATATGCTGAACTGGGGTGTGCTTCTCACACAGGAGGCCCCCAGTTATGTTCTCTTCCCCAGTTCGCCCAGGCTTGAGGGAGCATGCCACCCATGCGGGAGACCCCAGCCCAGCTCCTGCTGTGCGCAGCCCTGCCCCCTATGTGGAACAAAACCATGTTGAAAACTGATGACATACAACTATGGAGACTGCTCTGGGCCTTCCCCCTTCTCTCTGTCTCTCTCTGTCTCTAACAAAAACAATAAAATAAATCTTTAAAAAACTACATTCTTCAAAGATATTTCTGTTGCTCTATAATAGTCCATTATGTACTAATACTATAATTAAGTCAGTCTCTTACTGTTAGATGTTTCAGCTTTTTCCCAGATTTTTTTTATTATAAATATTACTATCATGAGCATTTCTGGACATAAATCTTTGGTCATATTTGAATAAATTTCTTTAAAACTGATTCTGAGAAGGAGAAATACTAGATGAAAAAGGATGATTTTGGTTAAGTAGTACCAAATTACTTCTCAGATAAATTCTACCAATTTACACTCTTATTAAAAGCATGTGAAAGTATTTTTTTCAGTACATGCTCACCAACATTGAGTATTATCACTTTTAAATCTTTGTTTGATGGACAAAATGACTACTTTAATCATGTTTTTTTCCAAAATAACAAATTTTCCGATTTTGAAGAATATTTATTTTTAAATAAAGAATTAATCATCCAGCTAATTCATCTTGGGGAATTAATAGCATTCCTAATTTCTGAAAATTCTATAAGCTTTATTTGTAATATTATCCTGGCATCCATAAGATACTATTGCCTCTCATCACCCAAGAAAACAAATCCATGCCAGGTCTCTCCCAAAATTCTTTAATATAAATGCACAAATAAAAAACTGTCACTATATCAATGTTCCTCAACAATAACATTATTTTTGTCCAACAGAGAGGAAGAAACTAAGGCACAAGAAAAATAAAGAGTAAAAAGGACAAACAACAGAACCAGTGCGTAACTATGCCAAGCACTTCCAGTCCTGTGGTCCCCAAATTTCTCTAGGTTAGTCATGGGTCATAAAACTAAAAAAAAATCTAGGATTACAAAGGGATTTCCTTCTTAATTAAGAGAACAAATCAGTAAAAACCAACTAGCTACATTTCCTAATTCAATCTCCTCTAATAATCCAGAGGAAGGAAGAAAGGAAAGGAAGAGAGAAGAGGAAAGACTCATAGGGGAGGGAGAAGGAAAAGCCCATGAAGGAAGAAAATGAAAAACCACAATACCTCCTCCTCTCTAAAAATCATTCTAGTTGCCACAGAAGTAAACGTTTATGGTTAAAGACTAGTAACAACCTGTGTGCTACCTCATATACTTAGAGCCAGAAAGTCTTTAACTTCCTACAAGTAGGAAGCAGCTAACAGCTCTCCTACATCATCACTCTTTGCTCACCCCAGGCAAACAAGAAAAAGGCCAGATCAAACAGATAATTTTCTAGCTGCCAATGACAAAGAAGGCTTTCAACAGTGCATCGAGCCTGTCCGAGCTATTACACTACTAGTCTAAATCATTCAGATGATGTCTGTCTACAAAGTTTTCTTTTTAAGGAAATACTACAAAGGAAAAGATAGAATGATTAGTTTCTATAAATGTAGCAGTATAGGTCACACTACTTTAAAAACTAATTTCAGGGAAGCTGGGATGGCTCAGCAGATTTAAGCACTCGCTTTGCAGGCCTGAACACCGAGGTTCAAATCCTGGCTCCGGCTCAGGTAAACCCATATGCTGAACTGGGGTGTGCCCCCAGTTCTGTTCTTGCCGGGGCCTATGCGGGAGGCTCCCAGCCCAGTTCCTGCCCTGTGCAGCCCAGCACACACCTGTGGAAACTATATGAAAAACTAATGCTGTCAACTATGAGACTGCTCTGGGCCCTCCCCCTTCTCTGTCTCTGTGTCTGTCTCTCTCCCTGTCAAAAAACAATAAAAATAAATCTTAAAAAAAAAAACTAATTTCAGTGTAAATTCCAACTGGTAATCTATAATGAGCAGTATCTTCACATTTTATACCCGAATTCAAAGACAGCAAAGACACAGTATAAGCCTCTCTTGTTTTTTGTGTTTTAAATCCCTACACTAAAAATATATATAGATGTAAAACAATTCAATTATTTGTGGCCCTGTACACATTACTAAAAACTTAGTCCAGCACTACCTAACAATTAAAACAAGGTGAGGCACTGCCATCAATAAACTAGTAAAAAGGAAATAAAATTTAAAGCAGAAGAAAATATAGTGAACTAAATAAAATGCCAAATAATTTTTCCACATAAGAGAAGCTCAATGACACGAACTATAATATACAACATATACAATGGCTGCAGCTCTTACCATATATGCACAAAAATTATTTTTCATAAAGAAGGAATTAATTTACAATTAAATCCTTACTTTTGAGGTAGCACCAATAATTTTATACTAAATACTAACAGGGGAAAAAGAAAAGCTAAGTAGGCAGGCAAGCCTTCCCAAAAACCTGGAAGTAAAAGAATCCTGGTGTACAGTCATGCCTAGGAGAATGGCATGTGGGATTTCAAAAGAGGAAGACTATGTCAGCGACATCACACTCCCAGGGGTGTCTGTCTGAGTCTGTGAAAGGGGAGAGACAGTAAAGTTCTCATCACTGGGCAAAAACAATGAAGTCTGGAAGGACAGCAGACAACACTAGTGTTGTATACTTTGTCAAGGCTTTTACACCAAACAAATTTTAAAAGGGAGTAAAATATATTTAAACGCAGATTTCAGACTTATTTCTGGAGTTTGTTCTCACAATTACAAGAAGCAGCTGCCACTGAAAAAGGCCTGAAGCAACTTTTCAGAGTGATGAACTAGATTGTGATAATGGTGGTACACTATAAATTTTCTAAATGTCATAGAACCATATAGTTACAATGGTTGAATTTTATGGTATGTAAGTTATACCTCAATAAAGTGTTTAACAAAAAAAGTTGGGAAAGGAACATTCTAGGATCTAAAATAAAATGTAAAACAGTGATAATCTGGAAATAAATATGGATATCTGTCAGCGTAGACTGGAAGCAGGGAGTAAGGCATCAGGTAAAGTTCAATAATAAAGGGAGTTACATTTCTACCAAAAAATAGATAAAACATTCAATAAAATGTTAATTAAAAATTAAAAAACACCGACCTCTTATTCCCAAAAAATATCCCCAAAGAATAATACATAAATTAATTTTATAATCAAAAGACTCTGCTTTCAACAACAAAAGACAAACAACCCAACTTTAAAATGGGAAAAGGATTTGAACAGACATTTCTCTAAAGAAGATATACAAGCACACTGAAAAAAATGCCTGTCATCAGTCAATTAGCAATATGTAAACCATAAATACCTAATAGGATGGCTATAATTTTTTTTTTAGTGTTGGCCAGGATGTAGAGAAATTATAATCCTCATACATTGCTGGTGGGATATAAAATGGTACTGCCACTGTGGGCAACAGTTTAGTTGTTCCCCAAAAAATAAGTACAGAATTATTACATGAATCAGAAATTCTACTAATAGGTATACAAGGGCTGTCTGGAAAGTATCCAGACATGTCATATGAAAAATAGAGGCATTTATGGCTAGATATCTTACGGACAGCACTCATATGCCAAAAACAAACTGAAGACAAGTTTTCAAATAAAACTTTTTCATTCATATTTGTGGCAGCACAATTCACGATTGCCAAAAGGTAGGAAGAATTCACATGTTCATAACTTATAAAACGATACATTATGGTGTATATGTGTACAACAGATTATTATTCAGCCATAAAAAGTAATGCAGTACTGATATGGCTAGAAAACAGATGAACCTTAAAAACATACAAAGTGAAAGAAGCCAGACACAAAAGGCCACAAGCTGTATGAGTCCATTCATATGAAGGATATAAAATAGGCAAATCCACTGAGACAGAAAACAGATTAGCAATTCCCAGGGACTGGGGAGGCGGTGGAATGAGTGACTGGCTTAATAAGTTCAGTTTGCTTTTTGGGGTGACAAAAATATTCTGGAACTAGATAGTGATGATGGTTACACAATATTGTGATTGTAC
Organism: Craseonycteris thonglongyai; assembly: GCA_004027555.1. NCBI lineage: Eukaryota > Metazoa > Chordata > Mammalia > Chiroptera > Craseonycteridae > Craseonycteris > Craseonycteris thonglongyai. The sequence continues at coordinate 36,225 of PVKE010010883.1, forward strand.
TAAATGTCACTGAATTAAAAACTTTTAAATGGTTAAAATGGTGAATGTTATATGTACTTTTATCACAATTTAAAGAAAACCTCTGCTTGTGGGTACACAGTGTATTTAATTTGAATTTAATTATTATAACTTTCTAATTAATTTGGCTTTTATGTATGCCATAGATCATATAACGGGTATGACATGAAATTTAACATATATTGAGTACTTACTACACGTAAAATACATACCTACATACTAGGCCTTTTTTGTGCATTTTAATGTGAAAAAACTACAAGTAGGTAGGTAGGTAGGTGTATGTAGACATGGATGTAGGTATGTACAAACATAGGTATTATTGTCTTTATGTAAATTATATGAAACCAAGGCTCAGAGAAATGAGGCAACAACTAGTAGGAAGTAGAACTGGAATCAAACCCTAACATTTGACGATTAATTCATATAAAAGGAAAGAAATAAACAAAATGATTTCTAAGACACCTTCCAGTAATAAAACTCTATGAAAGAGAAAGAAAAGGGGGAAGAAAATGAGGAAGGAAGAAAGGAAGTGAGGGAGGGAGGAAGGGAGGGAGGGAGAAAGGAGGAGAAAGGGAGAGAGCAGGGGAAGAGAAAATCATGTCCTTTCCCAAACTAATAGCTAACTGGTAATATATATGGACAGAAAGTCAAAAGCTCTAAAAGACCTTCAATATGACATATGCTTAGCACGCCTTTTCTTCCAAGAGGATAAGACCAAGGTATTAAGTACTGTGCTAGTTATTTTCAGAGAACTCGAAAGGTCCAAAGTTAACTGTCACCACTCATTTCAAAGTAAACCAGGAAGACAGGCAGGGGAGCTGGCTGTACTTAAGCACCCATGGAAAAGAAGTATCTTAAAAATATAGATTCCCAGTCTCCACCCCAGACCTAGTGAATCAAAATCTCTGGGCTAATGCCCAAGAATCCTTATGTTTTCTTAAAAGCCCAGATTAGGCAGCCCAGCCTGGGAACTGCCAAACACAAGTGAAAAAAAATTTTTTTTTCATTAAACAGAAACAAATAAGCCGGTCCAATTAACACTGATTTTAAAGATTCATTTTTACTGTTTTTGACAGAGAGAAGGGGGAGGGCCCAGAGCAGTCTCCATAGTTGTACATCATCAGTTTTTGACAGTTTCATTCCACACAGGCAAGAAAGGTACCATGCTGGGCAGGAACCCAGCAGGGGGCCTCCTCCATGGGAAACCCACCCCCCTAAGCCAAGGAACTCTCATATGAGAGGCAGGCCCACGTGGAGACAAATCAGGGACCTCCCACATGGGAAGCTTGCCCCTGCAGGAACCCAACTGGGGTAGCAAGTATACCCCAGTTCAGCATATGGGTCCACATGGGCTGGTGCCAGGACTCGATCATCGGACCCCAGGGCTGTAATGTGAGTGCTCAACCCACTGAGTCATTCCAGCTTCCCCAACACTGATTTTAGAGTACAGGGTTATCAGACTTATTTATAATGTAGTTATGATGTCAAATCTTTTTAATGCACACTTACACTTAAAAAGACATGATTCTACCCAAAGTATACTTGAATCTTTGCATTAATCCATGATACTCAAAATATAGAACTGTACCAATGCTTTTAAGAAATCATTTATGATTTAATACTAGCTGCTCATTTAATATGTATTATGTATTATTATAATATATATGTGTGTGTGTGTTATATTAGTAACCTTACATAAACATTTAGCTTTGTGCTTGACAATCTAACCTCAAATAGTTTTCAAACAAACACAAATAAATCCAACAAATATTTACTTATACCCATATTATATGTCAGGCACTGTACTAGGTGCTATGAAAATAGCCAAAAACAAGATATAGTCTCACTTATTAGCAGAAATATATCAGCCATTAAGCAGGCTGCTATGAAAGTACCCACCCCTTTTCATCATTTTCCTTATTTTACTTTTAGAAGTGAGCATTCTGCTTCATTCTTCCCTGGGGCATTATAGGATTCTCACTTTGTCATATCAAACCCTTTAAATTCCACTTTTCATTTTACATGGGGAAAATGTACATCTAAGCGGCCTTTGTTACTCTTTCAAAGCAATTGGAAAAATCCCAGAATCCACATTTCCATTGGGCTGAGACTTTCCAATATGCCTAATAATGATACTTTATGACTTAGAAGTTCCAATAAATTGGTAGTAAGAAAACATTGATCTGCTTCAGTGGCACTGTAATTGGAATGGCGATTAAATGCATCATGTTAAATTTACCCTGGGCCTTTTCCAGTGTGGCAAATATAAAATGAGTTATCAGCATTAGCAGAACCTAAACCGCTCTTTCCTTCTAAAATGATTCTTCTCCTGCATGTCAAAGGTGATTATGTTTGAGCATCTCCATTAATAATTAAGTGGCATAACAGGACAAAGTATATACAGCCATATGTTTCCACAGGATGTGCACTACCCAACATGGTTTATTGTATTTAGCAACTTGGGACAACCCCTATGTATATCAGAGCAGTGCATTTGCACCACTATAGTTAATGGTCTGTCAGCATTTCCATTATAAAGCAATTTTCAAAGGTTTATTGCTCTGCTGAAGAATTTGCTCTGAGCTGAAATTTGGCATTCTAGAAAAGCAAAAACTGTAACCCATAGTTGTTTATTCCCTTCCAAATAGGCAAAGTAGTTTTTCTAAAGATAATCTGACCCTTTATTTTAAAATTTCCTCATATACCCTTTGGGAATATCCACAGAACAAGAATCTCACATCTCACAAAGGGACTACTGTTTGGTAATAGCAGCTAGCAACTTGTTGATGTACAGAACACAGATTCCAAGTTACATATGGAAAAAAAAATTTTAAGCAAGCATATTTTTGATGAACAAATTGCAAGTTTAAAATGTTTTACATCAATTCTACCTAGTTATAGTAAATTATTCATAATTTCAGAGTATCCTACCATTGATATTAAAATCAATGGATGACTTTTAAATTTTCATCAATTGTTAAACCTTGTTAGCCTTCCCACTCAGCTACTAATGACCTAATGTGAATTTTACCTACTCTCAATTCCCTCTTACCCTACTAAAGAGAATACATGCTATAGGTAAAAGCTAGGTAGCAAGAAAGTTTATATAATAGATAGGAGAAGCTCTGAAGGCAATTTAGAAAATTCAGAAAATAATCTGACCCTGAATAACAAAGTTCACAGAAAACAATTGTGGTAACCCAGAAGATTGGTACATTAGTGATAAACTAACAACTTTATTCAATTTCTGGAAACTGTTCTAGTAGTCTAAAAACTTGCCAGAATACTTCATGCCCCAAACAAAGAAGAAATCAACTATTCCAGTATTTTGGTTTCTTGTTATTGAACCTAACTTGAAAGCTTAAATGTTAAATTACAAGGCTTTTCAATTACACAGCTAATTATAATTCTGATACAATCTGCCCAATGAATAAAAGGGTTATAACATAAGAATGGTTTTCTAAATGTAAAGAGTCTCATTATGTACAAATAAAGACCCTCTAAAATCTTGAATACTGGTGACCAAAGCAATCTTTTAAAAATGAACACTTTTTAGAGAAGTGACAAAGATTCATTCATCCTAAATTACCACTGATACAACTTAATAATATTTTGCCAATTTTCCAACTTTCTGTTGAAGACAACTAGTTATAATCTCTGAAAGTATCAATGTTTAAAAATACCTATGAAACGACTTGCAGACAAATAAAAGCGCGGACTATTTGTAAAACGTTAAAGAAATGGGATCTAATTCATGATTACAGCCATTGGAAATATGGACATAAATGCACCAACCAGGGACCACAAAAGTCTAACAAACATTAAAAGATAAAGAAAAAATTCTGTTCTATGATTTTTCTTGATATTGTTATAGTCTTTTAATAACATTTTATATTGAGATTCCAAATTAACCCAACCTTTACTTTTGGCAGATGGTAATGACCATACGTGCCAAATTTATAAGTATTAAAAGCTAAAGTCAAAAAAAGTTAGATTTACCAAGGATAAAACAATGGGATACTCAAGATTAAGCTGATACTGAAAGTTAAAAGTGTTACACCAGAGTTACAAGTGGTTTGATGTATAGAATCAGAGATCTAAGTAAAGGATTAAGTTACAATTTTGTTAAAGGCCCCAGCTAGAAGGCCTCTCCAGTAGTTAATCCAAGGATTAATTAACTACTGATTGTAAATCCCTTTAAAAATAAAGAGAAACCTCAAGTCAACCTGTAATGGTGGTTCAGATGCAGTCATAGAGAAGCAGAAAGCCAGCATATGATGTTGGCCATCACACCATCAACTCAACCTCACTGCTTTTATTCAAAGAATTGAAGGCTCTCTAAAAGGCTTACCTGAAACACACTGGGAAGTTAGTTACTAAAGATTTCATTTCCATGTTAGAAAGATAAACACAGCCTGATTGATTTTACCGTATTTTCCGGCGTATAAGACGACTTTTGAAACGAAAAAAAGTCAACCGAAAATCGGGGGTCGTCTCATATGCCGAGTATATCCCGAAAAACGTCTCGATATGCCACTAAACGAATTTTCCAACTCGATCCCAAAAATCATCTGGATATGCCACTAAACGAATTTTCCAACTCGATCCCGCACCAATCACTGCAAGGCTGCTCGAACCGCCTCTCTAACTCAGCCAATCCAAACAGGCTTTCTATGCATGCAAACTATACCGTATTTTCCGGCATATAAGACGACCGGGCGTATAAGACAACCCCCTAATTTTACAGTTAAAACATAGGTTTAGGCCTATATTCGCTGTACAAGACTACCCCCCACTTCCGAGGCTGTAGTCTTATACAGCGAATATAGGCCTAAACCTATGTTTTAACTGTAAAATTAGGGGGTCGTCTTATACGCCCGGTCGTCTTATATGCCGGAAAATACAGTACATGTTCTGTACCCGAAGCTACACTGTGTTCTAGTAAAAAGCCTGCTCAGATTGGCCAGAGTCAGAGAGGCGGTCTATTATAACCTTTGAACCTTTGCTTGTTGTGATTGGCTCACCGTGGTACATACAGTTACAGCACAGGAACGTTCTGTGTAGCCAAAGCTGCTGTATCAGGACACATGCATAGTAGCTAAATTGACTGTATTAGAACACATCCAATGGGCTAAAAGGTACAGTGCCTTTATAGGACATTCTGTATGTAGCCAATGCTACAGTATTAGGGCACATACAGTGAGTTAAAAGGTACCGTAATAGAACATTCTGTGTGTAGCTGAAGCTACAGT
>PVKE010010884.1:0-12349 GCA_004027555.1 Craseonycteris thonglongyai
GCCATATCAGTATCTCTCAGCGTGCATTATGATTTCAGGACGTGGATATTGCCAGAGGGACCCCACTGGAGAAAAATAACTCTGCATTATCAATGTCCCTAAGCCATTTTGGACCTAGCCAGACAGCCGGTTTCATGCCATGCTAGGCTGGTAATCGTGTGGGTCCAGACTCTCCAGGCAGCGGACACTCATCAAGGAAGAGCAGGGAGACACAGAAGTCCCTGAGCAGAGGCGAGACGGCCCTGCCACTGTCAGTTATTCTGTTTCAGCGATTCGCCTTCACTGAGGTAGAGCAGGATAATCACAGCAATTTTTATGCTCTCTGTGGATCCGACTCAGGAGGACTCAGTCTCTCCTTTATTTTCTCTGCTTGACTGCGCTGAAACTACGAAGCGGCTTCAGGACATGGTACAGGTTTATCCCTCTTGTCTCTTCCCTTCCCATCCTACACAGCACGGATGTTGGGCTGCTACCTTACGTTTTCTCATCATGAAGTTGGGTGTTGTCTTTGAATCAATATTTCTGTACAGCTTTCCTGGAAGGGACCCTTACTCATCTGCCATAGCCTCGGGGGATCTCAGAGAGGAACTGAGGCCTGAACAAAGTCTTTGTCCAAGTTCACAAAGCAGAGTCAGGGTTCATGTATCATTTTAGCTCCTTTAACCCTAAAGGGTCTTCACTTAAAATGACTCACCATACAGAGCTTAGAAGGATTGCACCTGTAGGGCAAGGAAGTGACTGGTAAGAAAGGGCCCAGGTAAACGCAGAGTAGCCGCTCATAACAGAAGCAGGTGTCTATACGACTACACTGTCTTTCTTTGCAGACGTCACAGCTGTTTTGATACTCATGTGTTACTGATAGCTGTACCGCTCCCAGGACGCTAGCATCCTGTCTCCATTTCGTTACCCTGTGGAGGGGGTCCTTAGTGTCTCATGCCACATCTCCGCTCTTCACAGCTATGGAATCTCGAGAGGGTGGCACTACCATGCTGTTCTGCAGCTGTGATCGTTCCTAGACCATGAATGAAACTCCTACAGGGCGCTGACCACGGCTGAAAACCCTCCTACTGCTGCTGTCCTGGCATTGACCTGTCTTGGAAGGAAAGACCCCTTGAACTCCTGAAATAACAGTATGATCTCCTCAACTGTATTCACTCATCCTTGGATACAGGTTCTTCCTACACAAAGGCTCCAGTTCACTGCATTCCCTCCTCCGGGAGGTTTAACTGCAGTCAGGAATGAGATCTCCATCCTATTCTGTACTGAGTTCCTCTCAACTGTGTCCCCAGGACCACTGGCTGCTTCTGTCATGACACCGATTGCTCTGAAGTTCTCACTGCACATATCTGTCTGTTTCTTATGGACAGGGGATGTCCATTCACTCTGTACATCTATTACCAAAAGTAGCAGGGGACAGACATTGAGGGCTTTAATAAGTGGTTGGATTTAAGTGCTATACACTAAATAGAAAAATGAATATTAGATTGAGGCTCTGTCTTGCAATATGCTTCGTGCCAGTCTTTCAGTCCTGGGGCTAGAAGGACAATAAGGAGTTGAAGGCCCATCACCTCCTACCAAGGCCCAATTAACAACAATCCTAATCCAGATCAATATCTATTCTCTGCTGTGTGATCCTCCTGTCTCCTGCATAACCTTCTTTTCTTCTTATCTTTGAGAGATTGTCTCTGGTCATGAACCCCATGTGCAGACCCATGGGAAACTTCAGGTCCTAATGCTCACCCTGATCTGGTTGGTCCCATCAATAGCCCAGCCCACAGGTAATACTAGAGAAAGCTGGATGCTAAGACCAGCTATGTGAAGGACCATGTGGGTGCTTGTCAGCTACTTAATCATTTCTAGTCTAACCAAGCATACTGTCTTCCTAAGACCTACTTGTCCTTTGTAATATAATCAAGCAGTAGATTTTGGAGCTTTCCCAAGTGCTTAGAGGCAGCGTTGTGTAAAGGAAAGAAATATCTTTCGGTCACAGAAAACCTAAAAGCTTTTGAATATTGGCTTCATCCCTCTCCCAACTAGCCGAGCAATTGAACAAGTCATTTAATAGTCTCAGATTTTCTTTTTCATTTTTATATTCAAAATTATACTTGCATTTGATTATTCGTATAATACTCTGTAGTTCCAGATTTTGTAAGCCTTTGATTCTAGCTCTTCTTCCAAAACCACCAATGTAATAAGATTATTTGAATTTAAATGAGCCCATTCTAACCTATTATGAGCAAATGTGCTAGTGCTAATAATTGTCTTCTTTTAAGACTATGAAGCTAATATCTTTTCTAAGCAAAGCATATTAGTATTTTATTGCCTCGAGCACAGATTAATTAGATGTTCCACCAAGATACACTAGGCTCAGCCAGGCCTCAAATCAGCCATTACTGTGGTCTGAAAATTCGAATCGAGCCAAGCAAGTTTGTGGAGCTCTAAGTGGAAGAGACACAAGGTCGGCTGTACGCCTGCTGTGAAGTGCTTGCTTACACGCCAGAACCTGGACTTGCTCTTTTCACTGGGCTTCCCATCTGAAGCCGTGTTTTTAATCCACAGTGTAAAATCCAGCTGAGTTTGAAATCTGCTGTATCAAGTTGCCAGAGGGACTCTATATCTGTCTCTTTCAGAGGAGAAGTCAAGCACAGCGGTTCAATTACACTAGCACAAGTTCTGCTCTCCACAGACTGAAGGGCCTGAGGAAAGGTGTCAAGGGGAGAGTTATATGCCTCCTGTTCACCCTCCTTGGCCAGAAAAATCATGGTGTTTGTGACCAGAAAATTGAAATGGAATGAGATCCAAGATGGCAGCCGCTGCCTTCTTTCTATTAACCTTTATGCTGGAGTTCTCTGAAGAAAGTAGGGTGACCAAGGCAAATTACCTCTTGGGTCTCAGTGGAATGCTTCACTAACGTAAGAAGGCTATCTGAGAAGTTTGCGATTGCCAGCCCAAAATGCCAAAGATTATAGAAATGGTTAGAACGAAGGCTGTTAGACCAGCCAAGCAAGCCAGGTATCTGGAAGGAAAAAAAAAAAAAGAAAAAGAAAAAGAAAAACTGCTTCTAGGATTTCAGAATAAATGAGAGATGAAATGGTTGAACTGCTATAATAATTATTGGCTCTCAAATTAATGGTAATAATTACCTTAGCAAATTGCCATGTAACTGTTCAGTGAACAAGTTCATAATCTAATCCTACATTGTTATTTTTTTAAGATAGTTTTCCTCTATTTTTATGTCTTGAGGCTAAAGCTTCTTGCTTTAGACTAATTTGTTCTTTAATCCTTGCTAACCAGAGCCCTTGTTGTGCATAATGAGAGTAAAATGGTTGAAGGAAAGTATTTAATGAATGTCAGCCCTGTGTCCTGCACAAAAGAATCCTGACCATCTCACCCAGACTGATCAGTCCCCACACTGTTGTGGGTGCATCTGGTTCATTAAGATTTAAAGAATGAACTGTGATCTCTAGCTCACATTCTTGACTTCTATGAGCCCAGAGAAAATGGCTAACACGAAGCATAGCTACTTCAGTTCCCTTTGTTTAAAGGACAAGCTGGCATTTTTCTCAGCTCACGATACAGCCTCTGGGTGGAGAAATTTTTCCTAATGTAAAATTGAAATTATTGGCTTTATTCTCCCCCGGGTCCTTTCTGATTCCCTATGTTCTTATAGGAATCATTCCTTTGGCTTTGATATATGTACCATTTCCTGAAAAGGCATCAAACCTTGCTTTTAAAAACTTTTATTGTTTTTTATTTTTTTATTTTTTACAGTTGTTGTAGTCATTATTGTCTTGAGAATGTAACCTTTGAGCTACTAGTTTAATTACCTGGTCACTCAAGAGGAATTCACCAAGCTTAAACTAGGTGCCCAGTTCTGTGCTCACAAAGAACGTTAGAATATTATATACAATACAGTATTACGACCCAAACAAAAAGACATGTAGCTCAAATTGATTGCTTAGTGAGATAGCAACATCTCAAATGTGGGAGGAAAATCTGTAGGTTGGGCTGGTGAGGAAAAACGTGATACTGTGATGAGATTTGAATGTGTCTCAGAATAATCTGGCATGGCATGATTGATGAATACAGGGAAAAGAGACAAATAAATGCTGCCTTAAATAACAAAAGGCAGGAGCCAGGAGAATTTTTATAAGAAACATACTCCAATGCTACTTGTAATACACAAATGACACTAACCTTCAATGTATGAAAAGGGGAGAGGACTGTGTATAAGATATTTAGGAAAGTACTTAGCATAGTACTAGACACAGTTATTCAGTAAAGAGCTATTCAGTGAATCAATGGAGCTGGTAGTGCTATGGATTAGTTACATCCCTGGACTTCAGAATCAAAGAAGTTATACTTTGGAGTCCTTTCTATGCTATTGATGGGAACTTGAGGAAGTACCCTAACCTCTAATATTCAACATTTTCATCCGTAAAATGGGGTCAGTTATTGTCATTATCTCAAGTAAGATTTTTTTGAGGTAGAAATGAGCTCATGTATATAAAATGCTTGGTGAGTTACTTGGACATAGTAAGCACCCAATAATTGAAAGTGACTACTCTTATAAATTCTGTGCCATCATCATCATACAGATCTAAGAGGTCTGTGAATGGAGGCTGGAGAGAGAGGTACACAGATAGAGTATTATGAAAGTGAGTATGTGAGGAAAGGGGGTGCTTTAGTGCAAGGGGCGGGGGCAGGGGGTGGGGAATGCTGATCTCTTCACATTGAAATGCTCAGGAGCCCTTCACTGGCTTTGGAAAAGAACTTTCTGATAACTGAAATATAATCATCGCACCAGGTTTGGGCTTCCCAATGCATCAACGTCCTGACTATCTCTTCTGCCAACAATTAATACCTTAGAGCCAACTTTACTCAACTTACTCGGTAGTTGTTCACAGGTGATGGGATCACAAATTAGGGCACATTGTGTCTCAAAGCCATTTCAGCTTCTCAGATATGTCATAGTCAGTCACCCTGACAAATGGCATTTTATCCTTATTTGCTAGATAACCTCAGACTTGCAGGTCCTTTAGGCAGCTGTGAACTTCTTGTACTGTAATTCTATACCAGTTTCTTATCTTTTTAACACAAGAGAACCCTCCACTGAAAATTAATTTAGGGAAATTGAAAGTCTTTTTTCTGTGTTCACCTGTTTGTAAATGATAAAGGCCATAAACAACAGTTTTAATAATTCGGTTCTTTGCCCAGGAGCAGCAATTTATGATCCCAACCTCCAGCTCTTAGCCACATGAGCTGATCCCCCATTTCAAGCCAACTCTCACTTTCCGTGATGAAATGCAAGGGTTCATCCTAATTTACTACATGGCTTCCTGTGTATGGAGCATGCGGACCAGAATAGCTGCTGGAAACCTGGGCAGTGAGGGCCCCTGTCTGCACAGACTTCAAGGAAGGAAATGAAATGGGAAAAGAAGTTGCACTTATTCTTATTTATAACGCTTATTAAAACGATTTAAGTATTGCTTTTCGTTTTACACCTCATTTCATGGGGTAGCTATTGCTAGAGGGAAAGGAGACCAAGGGAAGTGGGCCAAGGAACTAAGAACAGTAGCACCAAAAGGACTTGTTGAAGTCTAAGGTAAAACTTGCATGATAAAAGCAAAGTATGTTAGGCATAGATGTCACTTAGGCAGCAACAATTACTGTGCTTTAGAAGACAGAAGATGCATTCCTTTATGAAAATTAGGGCCAAATACATCAGTATTTTACTGAAGTCCCCAGCCAACCTCTCTCACATCAAATTTCCATTGGAGGTTTGAAAGCTCTGGAAGCCATGCCTGGGTGTTAACTCATTTGATTTGTCTTTTCCCTTCTCTACCTTGGGAACTTCATAGCAGGTGTTATGGTAGTTTCTGTGCCCTGCCCACCCGGGCTCAGCCACCTCTGCAGCTTCCACAGCCCTCAGCTACGACCAGTGACCAATCAGGCTGATCCTGATATGTTCCCTCTATTCAGTGCTTATTAGATCACCATGCAGCCTTTGAGCTGAATTATATACACTTGGTTTTCAGCTTAGAGAAAAATAATAACATGTTTTTATAATTATTTTTTGTTAAACGTATTGGGATAACATTGATTAGTAAAATTACATAGGTTGCAGGTGTACAGTTCTTTTATACATTGTCTATGTGTTGCATTGTGTACTCACTACCCAGAGTCAATGCTCCTTCTATCACAGTATATTTGACTCCCGCTTCCTCCCCCATCATCGCATCTCCACTTAGCCTCGGGTCACCACTAAACCAAGCTGTCCAACCCATGGCCCACAGGCCACATGTGGCCCAAGACAGCTTTGAATGTGGCACAATGGAAATTCATAAACTTTCTTAAAACAGGATGAGATTTATTTTTGGCGAATTTATTTTTACTGGTGTACTTTTTGTGTGGCCCAAGGCAATTTTTCTTCCAAAGTGGCCCAGAGAAGCCAGAAGTGTGGACTTCCTTGCACTAAACTGTTGTCTGTGTTCATGAGTTTTTGTTTCTTTGTTGCTTTTAGTTTTATATCCCATATACTTGTATGAGTGAGTCGTACGTTTCTTGTGTTTTTCTGTCTGGCTTATTTCACTTAGCATGATGATCTCAAGGTTCATCCTTGTTGTTGCAAATGGCAGAAACTCATCTTTTCTAATGGAAAAAAAAATGCATCTGTTTAAAAAACTAATGAGATGGGCCCCTTTCACATGGAACACCGTGGAATTCACAAGCACTCTGAACTCAGAGGCAGATGTCCTGCCCTCTGGACCTATAGGAGATATCCACTCATTAAATAAAACTGAAAGTAACAGAAACAAAATCTCACAGACACAGTGAATAGTTTAGTGGTTACCTGAGGGTAAAGGGGAAGGTGGGTGGAAAAGGGTGGGTTAGGGAGGGGGCATGAATATATGGTGATGGAAAGAGAGCTGACTCTGGGCGGTGAGCAAATAATGCAATACACAGACAATGTACTGTAGTTTTGTATACCTGGAACCTATGTAATTTTTGCCAACCAATGTCACCCCAATAAATTTAACAATAAAAAATAAAAATAATTACTACTGATGTAGACAGGCACTCCCCAGTTTCCCTACTTTTAGGTCTCTAGATCAAAATGTCTCTCCTTGGGAGAATAAAAGTCATCACACCAGAATTGTAATTCTTCCAATTTTATTTAAAAAATCTGATAAATTAACATAATTCATAGTAACAAAAAGAAAAATCATTTCTCAATGGATGCAAAAATAAGCATTTGAAAAAGTTAGCATTCCCATTCACGATAACTTTAAGCATGCCAGAAATAGATAGGGAATTTCTTGACCTGATAGAAAGACATCTAGTAAAAAACCGACAGTTAACATCATGCATAATGTGAAAGAGTGAGTGCTTGTCACCAAATACCAGAATCAAAGCAAGAATTTCCTCTTTCACTAATCTTTTAATGTTATACTGAAAGGACTCGACAGTGCAATAGAGACACATAAAAAAAAGACATACATGTAAGAGAAGAACTAAAATTGTACCCATTCATAGACGACATAACTATCTTCATAGAAAATTCCAAAGAATCTAAAATAGCACTCCTAGAACTAATAATTACATTGTGCAAGGTCACAGCACACAAATAGGATAAAAAATTCAATTGTATGTAGATGGCAACACTGAACAATCAGAATTTAAAGTTAAAGAAAAATATACCAAAAAAAATTGAAATAGGTAAAAATAAAACATAATATGTACAAGATCTATTGATCTTGTGGCTGAAGACTACAAAACAATGGTGAAAGAAAATTTAAAAACAAACAAACAAACAAAAAAAGCACATAAGCTTTGACTAGTTGCGTGGCCTTGGGTAAAGTCACTGAGTTTTCCTTGACCTTAGAAACCCAAGTTATTAACCACAGTCCTCTGTCATTCTATGCATGCACATTGCTTTTGTGCAACTTTAGTAAAAGCTACTGATGATACTTAACAATTCTTGAACACTTATAACATAGCAGGCACTATGCTAAGCTAAGGTGCAATATGTAATTTAATAATTACAATAATTCCATGACATTGATATGATTATTATATTATCCTCCAAAGCAAATTAAGAAACTGAGGCTAAGAGAGGCTATGTCATTTGCCAAAAAGTACACAGTGATTAGTGTCAGAGCTAGGAATCACTTCCATATGTTCCAGCTTTGTGTGCCAAGTTCTTATTGTGTACCACTTGTGTGGTGAGGCAGGCTGGCAGCAGAAGGAATACGGCCCTTTAAAGAACAAGCAGATGGAACTGTGCCTTCTGCCACATCAAGGATCATTGGACTTCAGGTTAACTAGCATTCCTCTTCTTATTGGCACTCTGATTGGGGGACCATCGTCAGCCTCAGTCATCTGCCACTTGGGCCTTATTGTCAATAGGAGATGTTATGGTTTTTCTGTGGGCCTCCTTTGTCGTCTTCATATTCTCTTCTCTATCCAGTCCTGTCCTGCTGGTTATCTCACATTCTCTGATTTGCTGCCTTCCTTTCAGGCCTTACACATTGAAAGGAGCTTGAATACAGCTTTGTTAAATAATTAAATTAATTCCAACTAATAATATTCCAAATAATATTTCAAATAATAACATTCCAAATAATAATATTCCAAATAATAACAATTAATTCCAAGTTTGGAATCATGGATACTGAGCCTGCTATGGGATGGGAATCACCCAGATGGCCTCCCGGTCAGCACTGGGGTTACTTACACAAAGCCCGGGTGGCATGGTGGGAGCCTACTCTGAGGTAAATGCAGCCCAGGTGACACTCCTAACCGCCGTATTTATTGCCAGTGATCCGTGTTTGCAGCCTACTTCCCAGCCTTGAAATGCAAAGTGCGTTGTATCTAGAAACTGACAAGTGAAGATTTTTATCCATTTGCTGTGTCTGGTGTGATAGCACAAGCAGTGTGTTTTGTACTTAGAACACCGGCGAGTTTTACATAAAAATGCATGCAAGCTGAAAGCTCGGGCCTAGGGAAGCTAGCTGATGAATGCATCCTGGTAGGCAATTAAGAAAGGGACAAGATAATGCAGGGAAATTATATTTCTCTCGTTTTGCCCAAGATTCAGTGTTGTTCCCTGCTAATATATCAGCTACTTCTATCCTCCTGCCACACTGGAATTTTGCTGCTTGAAATTTATGGGTGCAGATCGGCTATGTATCATTGCTCTTATTTAATTTCATGGCGAACCCAAGCACATCCGCCCTCCCTCTAAGCTGCACCTTGCTGCAAACAACAAATCGAAGCAATACATGCGTTCTCTTGGCTTATAAGGCAGGGAATAAACATTGTTCCAAAGGTGGGGGAGGGGTCAGCTTTTCCAGATCCCTTTCTCTGGGGCAGCCAGAGTGACATGCAGCCCATCAGGGCTTCCTGAGCTGATGAGGTAGCCACTGCAACAATAGCCATTGGAGGGTGGCTCAAAAAACAGCTTCTCCGGTTATGCTAATATGCCCCCAATTCCCAGGAGACTAGGCATGGCCTGGAAATTCAGCTATCTTTCAACTGCACTGTGCACTTGCTGCTCTCAAAATACATTGCAGACCCTCTAGTCTGCAGGGCTCTCAGGAAACCCAGATTTTCGAGTTGGGTCTCCACGCTTCTATAATGTCTGGAACACTCTGTGCGTCTTCAGGAAGAGGAGGTGGCTGACAACACGGTCAGCATCTCCCTTCCCATCAAATCTCCCTCCTCAGCCTGCCCCTGTGCCTGCCATTCCCACGATGTTCCATGACTTTGTGTCTGGGTTTCAAGGACCCACACACTACTTAACACACTTGTTCCCTGAGAGTCGGAGCACAATGGGCTGCAAAGGCAGTAATAAACCACAATAACAACTAACATTTATTAAGCACTTATTTTGCACAAAAGCATCCTAAACACTAATATGCATGATCACATTGAACCCACACAGCAACCTTACGTGTTAGGTACTCTTAGTGTCTTCATTATGTAATTGAAAAACAGACTTAAAGGGACGAAATTACCCACAAAAGGTCATTCATCTATTATATTAAGTAGCGGAGAGAGGTCTCTAGCCCAGGCCTTTCTGACTAACCCTGTGCTTAGTCATGTGACTGTACCACCCCTCCACCAACTAACACTCCCAGAGTGCCAATTGGTGTACCAAATCAGACTTCCAGCACCTGCCAGGCTCAGAAGACATGAGAGAATAAATGACAAGCTTTGATGGCTAAAGGAAAGAGGAAATGGTGTTTGCAGACTTTTTGCCTTACCATGACATGAACATCTCCTGTCTCAGCGAGAGTAACATGTGGAGGATTTTCATGACACAAGAGAGTAAGAAATAGCACTGTGTACTGTCAGAGAACATAAGCTATGCAGGCATCGAGTTTAAGTCATGTTTTCCAACAGATCCTGATCAGTCATGTGTGATCACAGAGATTTTACATATGAGCCACAAGTGGGACCAGGGGCAAGGGAAACTGCGACCCCCGCACAGGGAGGATACCATTGTTCTTATACTTAGTGGTGACATTCTAAATATTCTAGTATGTACATAGCACGGGGCCTAACCACAGGATGGACCCTGGGCCTCGTGTTGGGGACAGGGACTGAAAAAGTCCCCTTTAGGGGAAGTCTACAAGATCGGGAGGAGAGCCTGTGTTGGCAGAGAGGTGGGGAGGTTGGACAGTGCTTATTTACACATCGGAAAGGGAGATTTCTCAGATTTTAACCCCCAGCATGGGTGCGTGCCGCCTGAGGGCCAGCCCAGCTTGCACTGCAGGGGACGCCTCCGGACCTATGTCAGAAGGTGCAGCTCAGCAGGGTGGTGGGAACAGTCGTAGCTCTCACACCTAGCCTTGGGCCAAGAGAGCTTTGCCTGATCCTGTGGACACAGCTTTTTCCTCATGACCCCCACCTCCCATCACTCCTGAGCCTTGTTAGGACCAGGATCTCCTTCCCCTTCTCAGTGGCAAGAGTCCAAATCCTTTCCTGGGTCAGTCCAGGTCCAGAAAGCCAGGGTTAAAGCAAGCTCAGAGACCCTGGGGAAGCACAGAAGTTCATCTTCAGTCCTCAGTCTGGAGTTCCGCAGGCCTTGGTTGGGCCCCATCGCTCTGTCCCCCTGCCAACCAGCCTGCTCTCCATGATTCCACTTCTCTGCATCTGGCATCTATCCCCAATGCAGCTGCTCTATCGGGGTCCTGCTCCTAGAGAAGAAAAGGCCCCTTAGGCCTCACCCCCACCATTCTCAGATCTTAACAATGAAATAATGCTATGTATCTACTGATGAAGCTGCACACTCCAAATTCTAACTCCAGTCCTTCCTAGTAGGTTAGCCTCCGACAATTTGATATATGTGTTTCTTTCTTCTGGTAAACCATACATACTCCTCTACTTCCTGAATTCAGCTGTGGTTTGGGAAACTGTTTTGTTTTCAGTGTCTACCTATGATTGTCGCACATTAGATTCCCTGGGAATCTGCCCCTCCAATCTAGTTATGGGAAAATAATTTATGAACAGTTGCCTTGTTCCCTCGAATATCCATCTAGCTGTTAAAATAGCTCGTCCTCGGGAAAGCTGGGATGACTCAGTGTATTAAGCCCTCACCTTGCAGTCCCGGGGACTGAGGATCGAATCCCGGCCCCGGCCCAGGCCCCAGCCCCGGCCCGTGTGGACCCATATGCTGAACTGGGGAGTGCCCCCAGTTCAGTTCTCACCGGGGTGAAACCCCAGCCCAGTTCCTGCCCTGTGCAGCCCTGAGCCTGACTGTGGAATGAAACTATGTGGAAAAACTGATGATGTGCAACTATGGAGACTGTTCTGGGCCCTCCCCCCTCTCTCTGTCTCCGTATCTCTCTCTGTCAAAAAAAAAAAAAAAAAAAAAGTTTGTCCTCTAAGCTTCAGCCCCAGCACTTCTCCAGGAATCGCTGTGCCTACAATTCATCCTCGCTGCTCCTGCCACGTGAGACCAGCCTCCCATGGACTTCAAGCCTCGCTCCTCTTTATGTAGAAAGTTCTCTCCCCAGATTGTAAAGTTCTTTAAGTTCAGGGACTATGTCTTTTCTCGTGTCTGTTTTCCAATCACCCTACATAATGGCTAGTACTCAATATATACTGGAAGAAAGAATGACTAAAAGAAAATTAATAATAAAGTCATTATTAAAAAAAATAAAAAATAAAAAAAAACACACTCCTAACTGATCTTTATGTGAGTCTGTTCAATGGGCCAAAAATGAGCTTCACATGATGAAAGAACTAAGACCCAGACAGGCAACACAGCTTGTGTAGTTCAAGTAAAACAGGAACATAGCAATAAGCTTCTGGGCTAGAACCCAGGTGTTAAAATGTCAGG
>PVKE010010884.1:12449-41593 GCA_004027555.1 Craseonycteris thonglongyai
GAATCAGCCCCCCCCCCCCCCGCATATATCTGGTGCCCACTCCCACCTCCCCCCCGGAAACTCTCCCTCCCCCTTTCTCCCCCTTCTCCAGGCTCTCTGTCCTATTTTGCAACTAGAGAAGTTGTCTGAAGTTCATGTGTTCTGCTGCAATAATACTCGACAGATCTGCAATCTTATCTTGATCTAGGTATAGGTCCTTGATGTCACCAAGTGGTAATTACTGCGACACAGGAAAAAAGAAGTGTGCACTGTGTTTTTTGAGGTTCGCTCCCTATTATTAATTCGGGTGTGGAAGGTTGTGACACTTGTCATCTGAAAGATAATTTTCCCCAGATTTAATAATCACAGTTAAGACTCAGATTTGATTTTAATTTCAGACCTTGATGTCATGAAGTATTAATTATCTCCATTACCTACTGGTAATATTCCTGCAAACATGCACGTGTTTGATTGGCAGGAAATTTTATTAATTTACAAGGATGAACTCAATTAGAAAAGCTCA
The DNA here is from genome assembly GCA_004027555.1 of Craseonycteris thonglongyai. NCBI lineage: Eukaryota > Metazoa > Chordata > Mammalia > Chiroptera > Craseonycteridae > Craseonycteris > Craseonycteris thonglongyai. The sequence goes on from PVKE010010884.1 coordinate 12,952, forward strand.
TTTATCGGCACAATTCCACCTACATACCTGCTATTTTGAACGGAGCAAAATCTTAGCCAGCTCACAATTCCAAGTAGAGAGGGTCAAATTCTGTCAGTAGGATGGCTGAATTTAGCAAAGATTGATTGACACATATTTCATTGTCTGATCTGCCTGAGTTTGCTTTAAAATGCGTGAGATACACCTTTGGGACTAATTAAGATTCTCATAGTAAAGTAATGAGAGAACATTTCCATGTCTACTTGACTTGTTCTCTTTCCATTTCCATGCCTAGGGTTTTTCTTGGGGCTGGCACAGTCCACACCTCATTTAAGGAACGACATTTGTTTCTGTGGTGATTTAATCACACAGTTTTAAAAGTCTTGATGAATGCTAAGGTTTTATGTTAAGTGAATCAGCTCTTCTTAGTGACCCACCCTACTGCCAAGCCAAAAGGGAAGACTTCATCAATGAAATGTCATGCCATCAATTGACATGGGAGGAACCTTGGGATTTGGGAAGCCAACCCCATTTGTCCCATCCTATGTCACTTATAGGAGTAACAGTGTTTCACCTGGATAAATTCCTCCGCATGAAATGAATATTTATGAAAACAAGGAAGAGTGATATAGTTTGTGCTGGATTCTCCAACATAAGAATATGGTTGGGATAGTTTCTTGACCCTCCTACTGAAGCGTTATTTCTGTCGATGACTTTGTAAAGCACAGTGCCTTCTGGTTCCATGTGAGTCGATAAAACTCTATACTTAGGTTTGGGAAATAACAATGCAGAATCATAAAACAAAGAAATTCCAAGAAAGCCTTTTACTTGCATTGTCCCTCTCTAAGGAGTATAGCTGCAGCTTACGCATACATATAACCAAGTAGCACAACCTTACATAGTGTTCGGAGAAAATAATAGTAATCCAGTCCTACTCTGTCATCCATAGGGCAAACTGGAGTTTGTGAGGGAAAGTCCAGCCAGAGTAAAAATACTGTCAGAGAACGTCAAGTCAATTCAGAAGAGAAAACAATAGTTGTTTGTGATTTGAGGCTAAGGCAAACAACGTATTTTTACTTTAAATATTTGCCTTCAAAATTACTTTAGCCTGTGCTGTGATGAAAAGACTGAAATCTCTTCTGTCTAAAGGTAACTGCATAGGCTTTACAAAAAATAATACATGTTATTTGAGTCATTTTCAAGCATCTTTAAAGATCTTTAGAAAGAAATTGCTGGAAATAGGGACCCTGAACACAGTTACACTTTTCTCTACTCTTCCTATCTGTTTGCTCTCCTGGCCAGACTGCTGCAGGTGTCTACCAGATACTGGTCAAGAGCTACCTTGGTCAGCACACCAAAAGTATATATTTAGTGCCTTTTCCTTAAGTCGTGGGTAAGACATGGTCCCAGCACAAATCCTCAGAGGAAATCTGGAGAGGAAGCTCAGAATGCAGGGGGGTCTTGGGAAGGGTTCACCTTGCTGAGATCCCACCTCCCAGTACCTGGTTCTTCTGATTCCAGAAAGAACGAGGTGGAACTAACGGGATGGAGTTTTTTCTTTCCTGCACCACCAGGGAGAGCAGGAGGAAAGAGAGTAAACAGGAGGATACTCTGCTATGTGGTTCATCAGGGAACTAGCCTTCCTGTTTCTTTTCTCCTGGCCCATATGGACAAAGATGAGCAAGGAGCCTCTTGCCACTGGACTAGCTCTTCCAGAGTGGTTTCTATGGAAACTTAAATGTATGAAAAGTTAAGAGATACTATAAGAAAAATTATCCTATGCTTATATAGAGTGCATAGTCAGATAGAGTTAAATGTTTAATAATTGAAAAACCTCTCAGTGCAATCAATTATGCATTAAACATATCTTGTTGTTGTTGTGAATATCCAAAAAGGAAAGGTTATACACAAACTTTCCTTAACACTTCCTAATGTAGATTGATGCAATGCTAAGTGCCCCAAATTATGAAAAATACAGATTTAGTTCATGCCCTTGGAAAGCTAGCAATCTTTGCAAGGAAAAACGGTACACATAGAAGTCAACTTAATTGGATAATAGCTCTGTTTTACAAGTTGGGATCACTTATCATACTGGGCAAATGGAAAACCATGTTTTGATTTTCTAAAAAAACTCATTCTCTAAGGTAATTTTGACCTGTATTATTCTTTGAGTTTCTCCTTGATCAAACAAACCCTTTCTCTGAATTGGATCATTTAGCTACTTTACAGCTCCGATACGTTACCATGATTTTGACGTATGCTTCTCTACGATCTTGAAATAGTCCATTAATACTCAGCTCATCAAATTTGGTTTTACATTTTGAATCTATTTTTGCCCTTTGATTTTTATATTGATAATATCTCACCCTTAACCTCTAGAACAGGGCTGTCTGATAAAAATATAATGTGAGCCATGTATGTCATTTAAAATCTTATAATAACCATATTAAAAAGTAAAAAAAGAAAAAGTGAGTGAAATAAATTTTAGTATGTTATGCTTAACCTAAAATAGCTCAAAATATTGTAATTTCAAATTATAATCTAAAATTAGTAACATGGAATTTTGCTTTCTATTTTTGTACAAAGTCTTAGAAATCCAATGTGTGTTGTATACTTAGGGCACATCTCAAGTCAGACCAGCCACACCGCAGGAAGTCCATGGCCCCAAGTGGCTAGTGACTGCCTTATTGGCCAGCACATCTTTGGAACAATGGTTTTCAAAGCTGGTCCCTCAACTAGCAACATTAGAATCACTTGGGAATGTCGTATAAATACAAATGATTGGTCCCCAACCTAGGCCCACTGACTCCAAAACTCTGGGGGTGGGGCCCAGTACTTTTAGAAGCCTCCCAGGAAATTCTGATGCTTATGCAAATTTAAAAAGAACTGCTCTAAAAATTTAGGAACACACATTGTAGATAGAGTGTTTAGGAAAGGATTCAGGAACTAGAGTCATTTCCATACCATAAGGCCTCACACTATGTGTATTTTTCCAAATACGTGAACAATGGAGGCCTTTTATAATTTATAGAAAAACAAATCAAATTAATTTTTTTTAATTTTATTTTAAGCCTCTTCCACCCCCAATTTTGTAAACATCAGTGCTTACAATACTGGTCTCTGTTTTGAACAAGAACTAAGCCCAGCTCTGTAGCAAGGAATAGGTTGGGTGTTTGTGAAGTGAATGAAAGCCAGCAGGGCAGGGCTGAGATGTGGCAGGGTGGGCATGTCAGGCTGCAGCATTTTGTCCCGGTGGTCCTATTTCTGCGGTCTACTTGGCACTGGCTCCCTCAAAGGGGCAAATTCTCTCCTGGGAAATGCAAACAGTTTTGTTTTCTTGGGGATAATTGCTTATTTTGAATAATATATGCTGTGCATAAGTAATGAGTGCAGAAACGGTGCGCAAACATGCCTTTCTTCAGTTGCCTCTTATTTAGGCACTAGAAGAGCCATGCAGGGGTGCACGAGCCCCCTCCCCAACAGAAGTCCCTTCAGTCCCTGCATTAGCTCATTAGCATTGCGGCCACACAATCTCTCTGCTGGGCTTGGGAACAGAGGCTTCAACCTGCTGCCTTGTTTACTAAATGGAATCAGCAGATAATTTCACGGTGGTATAGACAGCATGAAAATCCCGCTCAAGATTCATAAATTCTGCTTTAAATTTGTCCGGCTTACATATAGGCTGCCCTGTCAGCCTTGTCCAACTGCAAACTGCAGAGTCACCCCAAGAATGGAAGATGGAGTTTGAGGAAGAGAAATGCATGCCTATCCTTATTATCTAGTCTCATGGGAGGATATAGAGGGGATCTGGGCCAGGTGAGTGGGGAGAGAGGCATTCATCATAATCCACCAGTCACTAAGTGAAGGAAATGCAAGTCCTAGGGTGAAAAATGTCTCTAGTCTGAGAACCAGGAACTCAGAGTTCTTACTGGGTAAACCTTCACAGAAGATGTGCCTTGGGCCAAAACCAGGCTAAGTCCCTCCCCTCCTCCACATTCATTTGTCCTTAGCTGTTTTCAATTAAAGTACTCATAGTTCAGGGAGTGCCCCAGAGGTTTAGCTGAAAGCACTGAATTTGGGAAGAAAAGAGAAATGAGGGGTAGGAAGAACTAGTTGGAAGAAGATGCTCCTGAGAACAAAGAAATCTAATGATGTTTGAGCTCCTGACGTGTGGCCACTTATTGTGGTCCATTTCAGATCTTTGAATCACCACAGTTTTTATAGAGAGAAGGTCTCATGCTTAAAAATAATAATTCCAAAGAAAGCTTCCTAGTCTGTATGAAGCACACACACACACACACACACACACACACCTAAAAAAGACATGAAGTTATATATATCCTGCATCTATATTGATGAGTTAAATCAAAGTATTTCAGTTATTTTCTTGGCCTGAATGCAACTGTTTATTAAGCTTATGTGGGAAACTTCTGCTGGCAAATTTCTTGAATGACTGTGGGTAGAGTGACCACAGACACATCATCATAATGGCTGTGTCCGGCGCCTTGCTCCATTCTGTGCATTCACACTCAGGCCAGCACAGCCATTAAGCTCTGCTTTCCAATCAGCCTAGTGATTGTGGTCCAAGAATTTGGAAAACATTTTGTTAGAAGGTGGCTTTGGCACATGTTAAAAGTGAACATTCAGGAAGTCGAGAATGAGCAGGCTGCCATGACATTCTTACCTTGGCTGACTCTCTTGATAGTACCACTGGGCAAATTACAAAATTCAGTTTAGAGAAACTCAAGCCCCCGTTGTCATATGCCTAACAGGTACTGAACACTCCTCCGTGTATTAAAGAAGTCTTCACCTTGCCTCTAAGGGACAGAGCGAATCATGTTTGTCCAGATGGGTTCACCCAGTTCACAGTAAATGAGTTTATCTGTATTCAGTTGTCGCCCTTACTAGCAGAGGGGAGCAGCGAGGGTCTCCATAAAGACTGGTGTACTCTGGCCAAGTCTGAGGGTAATATATAAGAAATAGTTATGGCTAATAATGAGAAACGATGAGTTACAGGAGAAAAAAATAATGCATGCCTTTCAAAGATCCTCACTTGCTGCAGGTTAGTTTAGATATCTGAGTTAATGTACTGTAAACTGTTAAGCTATTTCCTAAACAAAGGCAGTGCAGAAATGGCACATTGATTGTTTTTTGGGGAGGGTGCATTGCGTGTTTGGGGTTACAGCTTGTTTGTAGCTGAAAAAGCAAATAGTCTCGATGTGATGGATTTGCCTATGTGTGAAATGGATCTTCAACAAGAGAATCACAAAACGTTTACACTTCTAGACGTGAGCACTCCCAACACAGCACATTCTGCCTTTCTAATTTCACCCAACTGTGATGGAAGGAAGAAAGAATTCCATAACATCAATGTGCACTTAATTGTCAGAGGGAAATAAAATTACAAAGTTTAGTGATACCATAAAAATCTGTGCTGTTATGCAAGAACCTAAAATTACATGCTCTCTAAAGGAAAATCATTATACTACCGGGACTCACAAAAGCTTTCCACACAGAGCTGCATAATCTCACAGTTAAGAGCAGTTACTTCGGGTTGAAAGAGACAAAAAAACAAAACAAAAAGCAATCATTGTGAGGATGCACGGGTGGACAGATTCAAGGTGACTTTGGGTCATTTTGCTATTTTGAGCCTGGGGAGTTAGGGGTGCAAATGTGAGCATAATTTGTTTCTTAAGTATAAATTTAAACTGTGTCCCATTATTTGATTTGAACTCCAATTACCACAGTCTTTTACATTCTAATAGGTGATTCAATCTTCTGTTTAAAAAAAGCAATTGGATTCATTTAAAGGTGGCCATAATTTAGGGGAAAAAACAAAACAAAGCAAAACAAAAGAAAAACGCCATGCCTAATTAGCTCATATAATTTGGGTGATTTTCCTAGAGGCGGGAGACTTGTGTCTTCTCAATGAAGGAGTGCAGGTGGAAGAAAGGGCACTGGGTTTTGTAAATGGAGCCTTTGCTCTAGAATTTGGGCTTTGTTTTGCTCCACACACAGTGACTGAAGCAAGAAGGTGTATGATGACTTCCTATTCAGGGCCTCTGAGTATAGAGAAAAGAAAATGGGGACTCAAGTCACTGCTTTGGGTTCTTCTCCCAGCACTTGCCTGTCTAAGGTGGTTCTGTATGTTGAGTTCCCAGGAGAAGACGTATAAGAAGATATACAGTAAGCTTAGCAGTGCAGCCTACGGAGGCCCAGGCATCATTGCTCTGGGGCACCCAGGGATCGAAGACTTATGTGGAGTTCTTTGAGAACATGCTCCACTTTGGTCAAAGCTTCTCTCCCTTTCTCTCTCTCTCTCTCTCTTTCTCTCTCTCACACACACACACCCCAAAGCCAGGTCCTTGAATTTCTCCTTAACTCTCACCCAAGTAGAAAGGGGATGACTCTGGACTCAAGCCACCCCAGATTCTAGGACTGGCTCCACCTGTTGGCTGTGTAGCTGTGTGATCTGAGGGGCAGTTTTGAACATATTGAACCTCAGCCTTTTCTTCAGTAAATTGGAGGTAATAATAACCACACTGTAATTGTATTAAAATTAAGGAAAACAAAAACAAATAACTACATGTTCTCTTCTCTTGGCAGGAAATTTGGATTTGTGAGAAATGAAAAACTTCTGGAAGAATGAGGCTCATTTCTGGCAAAAGTGAGTAGAAAGAAGAGAATATTAAATATTAACAGCCATGATGTTTCAATTCCAGCTAATGTGGTCTCCAAACAGAGATGCCATATTTACTATAAATATATCCCATAGAATATTTGAGACATACATTTTTTTTTTTTACTGTTGTCTATCAGAAACTCAAATTTAACTCATACCTTGTGTTTTATTTGACAACACTAATCACAAAATGTTGGCAAGAGGTTGTGTGTTTGTGTGAAGGTCATCAGGCAAGGCTAATACACCTGAAGAAACTGCTGGCTGATGATTATTTAGTTGGACAGGCACTAAGTGGGTTGGTACTTGCTAGGGTTCTTATAAGAATCAGTCTTAACTAATCATTATGATATGTGAGCACTCAGCCAATCAAATAATTGGGAGTTGCTAACAGCTTGTAATGATCATATTGTGTTTAATCAGAAAATAATTTGTAGTAATAGATGACTGCTGTTGATTTGTTACATCCACTTACATGATGTATGTGGGCTATCTTGAGCCGGTTGTGTGCTGCTGAGGAAGACAGAACCTACCACATCCAGGGTATACTCTGCTCTCAGGAAATAAAACAAGTATAAGCCACTCCCCCAGGGCAGCCTCGGACAGTGGGGACTCCTGGACTTTAAGACCCTCTGGGCCTCTGGGATAGCCATGGGGTGAGCTAGGTGACTGACACCTGCCTTAACCTCTCTCTTGCAGAAAGTGGGATTAGTCTTTTCTCTCATTTTTTCCCTATATTTACTAATATGAAAGCACAATCTAAATGCCAGCCGAGATCAGCGAGGACAAACTGTTGGAGACTTGTGCACTTACTGTATTTCTGTTGGCTTCTTTCTTGTCTGAGTTGGAGCGCTCATTAGATACTGAGGCTAGTGCCAAGGGAGTCTGGTTTCCTCTTGGACGCTGCAGGGCCCCCCTGTGGTCCAAGTGAGCACATCTTTCCTAATATGTAGTAGTTATTACAATTTTATTTTGGTCTTTCTTATGGATGAAAAATAGGATCTCAGTATTTTCGTTTGCATTTCTCTGCTTGCTAGTGAGTTTGATGGCTTCTTCTTACACCTGTTAGTCGTGTGTCCTCTTCTTCTACTACCTATTAGTATTAATACCTTTGCTTACATTTCTATTGAGGTTCCTGACTTTATAGATATTGTCTTAAAGTTTTAAATCTGACACCTATCCTCTTCCTGCTTTCATACTCCTCTGTCTTATTTGTGCCAATGGTGTCCTTCAGTGAACAGAAATTCTTAATTTTTGTATAACCATATCCATTAACACCTTCACATTGTGTACGCTTTTGATATCTTACTGAATACAATTCCCCCACTACTAGGAATCACAATTTCAGTATTTTTTCTATTATTCTCTTAGATTCCTCCTACTCCACATTTAGATTTTTTTAGATGAAATATAGTTTTACTTTTTTTTCTAGCTTTATCTGAATTATAATTGACATAAATTGTTGTATAACTCTAAGACATACAACGTGATGATTTGATATATGTATGTATTGCAAAATGACTACACATTACAGTTAGTTAACACATGCATCACCTCACATAACTACCTTTGTGTGTGTGTGAGCTAAGAACTTTTAACATCTCACATTTAGATTTTTAATTTATCTGAACTTCACCTTTATATATGATGCTAATTAAGGTACATTATTTTCCTTCTTATTGTGAGTTTCCATCACATAATTTCTCTAAACAATATATTCTTTTCAATTTTACTATTTTTCAAATAGGAAGTTATTTCTGAACTTCCTATTTTAATGTATTGGTTCATTTGTTTCTTTTTGGGCCAATATCAAATTGTTTTTAATTACTGTGGGCTTACAGTAAACCTTAATAACTAATAGAGTTAGTGTTCTCTTTTTATTTTAATTTTATAAAATTGAAATAGCTAATTGTGAGACTTTCTTCTTCCATAAACATTTTTTAATATGAGTTTGACAAGTCCCTCCAAAATTCTGCCAGGTATGTTAATAGAATTGCTTTATATTTTAGCTAAATTTGGAGACTTTCTCTGTTTTTGGGAAAAATTTAGATAAAATAAGCATTAACTTTCATAGAATTTTAGTTGAATTCACCTATATAACTAATTGGACTGCAAGTTTGGGGGAGAATAGTCTTAACTACTATGTTAGTTTTCAATGTTTATTATCTGTTGAAGGTTTCCATTTTTTTTTAATTATGACATTTTTTCTTTTCTAGGATTTAAGTATTTCATTTAGGGTTTATTTTTAAACTACGTCAGTAATCTGTTTTTATCTGTTTGTCTTTAGCGATGTTCTTTTCAATACATTATTTTAAAATTTAAATCCTCTTCTTTCTTGAATTATCATACTATAATTATGCATTATTAATATTTTCCAAAAATCAGTTTGGAGTGTTTTTAGACATTTTTGTCTTTCCAAATGTACTATTTTATTGAAATCTATTCTTACATTCCTTCCTTCTGATTTATTTGACTTTATTTCTATTTTTTCCAATTTCTTGAGTGTTTTACAGTTTTCTGAATACTGTAATTACATTTAGCACTTAAGTTGGGTCCTAAAATCCATTTCGTTTTCACTGTTCAGTTCTATTTTTTTTTTCATATTATTCTGTATAAATACCCAATCACTTACTAGCATGATATTTTCTTTCTAAACACATGGTATTTTTAATAGCTCATTTTTATTATTATCAATATTAATTTTTGTATTTTGTTCATAGAATTTAGTATGTGATATTGCTTTTTTTTATTCTTCTGTCCTCCCTCTCTCTGTTTCTCTTTATCTCCCTTCAATTTTCCCTCCCTCCATTCTACCCTTTCCTATTTATTTATCTAAATAATTTATTCAGATTTTCATTTTATGTAACACATAATTCATTTTTTTTAATTTTCTCATTTTTTTAATTGTTAAATTGGTTGGTTGGTAAAAATTACATAGATTCCAGTTGTAAAATTTTCTAACTGTTGTATCTGCACTCAAAAAGAATATGTGCTCTACTGTTTGATGTAGAGCTCTGAATAATCCCATAGGTCAATTGAATTTATATACTTTATTATTCAGATTTTTCCTTTTCCTATTTACTTTGCCCTCTAGATCTATCCATTTCTGAGAGAAGTGTAATAAAATCTTCAACAACAACTCATAATTTAATTATTTCTCTTCTTGGTTTTGCTTTTTGGCTTTGGATATTTTACAAATTTATTGTCATAATGATAGCTGTTTATGGTGGGGTTTTTTTTACACAATTGTACTTTTTATTTTATTTATTTATTTATTTTTATTGTTTTTGACAGAGAGAGAGAGAGAGAGAGAGAGAGAGAGAGAGAGAGAAAGAGAGAGAGATACAGAGACAGAGAGAGAACTGAACTGGGGGAGCTCCCCAGTTCAGCACATGGGTCCACACGGGCCGGGACTGAGATTTGATCCTTGGCCCCCGTCGCTGCAAAGTGAGCGCTTAACCCACTGAGCCATCCCAGCTTCCCCTCACAATTGTACTTTTTGACTAATATATTGATCCTCTTTGATACATCGTGATTTTTTAATCTAAAATATTTTGCTAGAGACTTAAGATTATGCACCCACATTTTTTTGTTAATATTTGCATGACAAATTATTTTTTCATCTTTTATTTCCAATTCTTATTTTATTTCCAAATATTACAGGTGATATATTGTTGGAGGTTTTGTTTTTGAAGAGAATCATTCTTTCCTTGATGAATTTGATGTACATGATCATTATATTAGAACTTGTTTCTGTTATTTTATTTAATATTTTTCTTTTAATCGCTATTTTTTTCTTTTCATTGATCACGTTAAGTTTTCTTCGTTGGTTTTGAAATTATACATTCTACTTCTCTTTTATATTAATGCTCTTTAGATAAAGTAACCTTCCTTGTTTATATTTATATTATTAAATTTATTATCTATATCTTTTTCCTAACAAGTCACATAATTATAACATTCTTAAGGCCATTCGGTCTTTTTTTTCTCCCTTAATCTCTTTAATTCTGGGTTTAATGCACAGCACAGAGTACTATTTTTCTCCTTTGCCCTTGTTTCAATAGGCAACTCTAATCTGTGTTAAAATAGTTAAGCATCCTCATCCTTTCCTCTCATATGGGTTGCATAGCCGCTTGTATATATTTTTCCTCTTTTTTGAATGCTTCCTCCAAGAGTGTTTTCCGAGTGTATTTTTGTACAGAAAAATCTTCTGAGGACAACATGTTAGGGGATATATATGTGAGTATATATATGTATATATAAACTTCTTTTAATTCTCTTATTTTAATCGCAATTTTGCTAAACAAAGAATTCTAGGGTCTGATGTCAATCTCATTCAATGTCATTATAGGCAACCTGCATTCTTTCTGGATAATCTCACTGCAAGTATGGTGTTTCCAATGTTTAGGTGGAGATGTTTCCTTACCTATCACGTCTGGCACTCTGTGGGCCTTTTCAGCCTGAAGTCACTCTTCTTGTTTTTAAGTTTAGGGGATTTATCTCTACTCTTTTAAAAAAGATTTTCTTTCTCCTGTTTATTATTTTTTGTACTTCTGAAACTATTACAGAAATTGCCACTTCTGCATCTAGCCTCTGTATTCCTCAGCTTTTTTTCTCTTACATGTATTTCTTCATGGGTTTTCTTTTTTTTTTTTTACTTTTTTACATCTTCTGAGAGAGGTCCTGAATCTGATCTTTCAGCTTGCTCATCCACACTTTGGTTGTACTCATCTTATTGAGACATTAAAAAATTTTTAGCTACTTTATTCTGTTGTACTTAATACTTTCAACATTTTATGACTTCTTGCTCCTGCTTTATATTGTTAGTGTAGTCCCTCTTATCTCTGAGAAATGTATTGTGCTTATTTTATATTTGTAGATCATCTGTTCCAATAATTCTGCTTCATGTAGCATATACTTTTTGGTTTGTAGTTTTTCTTGTACCATGATTGTGCTCTGCAGATACGTCAAAATTTGGCATGCCAGTTCATAATTTCATGAATGTTAGTTATTGGTTGAGGTAATTGCAAGTCTCCCGTTTGAGCACTATTGGCAGTCTAATGAGGGAGTCAATAAACCCCAAAGTGAAAAACCCTGAGCACCTGGGGTGTACCTACTTGATGCACCTTTAGTTAGATGACCTACAGTAAGTTGTGTCCTTGTATAATCTTCTCCCCTTCATTTCCAGGAGAATCTGTGCCTTGCTTCTAAGCAATAAATCACGGCCAAGGTGATGGAATGTCTCCCCATGATTATGTTTTGTTATATATGACTCCTTTTCACAGACGGGAGGGATAGTGTCTTTCTGATCTTGAAGAAGCAAGTAGGCGTGTTGTAAGTTGTCTACAGACAAGGCCACATGACAAAGCACTGTGGGTGGCTTCTAGAAATAGAGATCAGCTCCTGCTGACAGCTTCAAGAAAATGGAAACGGGGGTTACTGGGATGTCTCATTGAGTTGAGTGCTCCTCGTATAGCCCCGGGGTCCGAGGATAGTAATCCCAGCTCTGGCCTGTGCGGACCCATATGCTGAACTGGGCTGTGCCCACAGTTTGGTTCTTACTGGGGCAAGCTTCCCACGTGGGAGGCCCCCGGTTTGGCGCCTGCCCGGGGTGGGAGGCCCCTGGCTGGTTCCTGCCCTGTGCAGCCCCATCCCTACCTGTGGAACGAAACTATGTAGAAAACTAACAACATGCAGCTCTGGAGACTGCTCTGGGCCCTCCCCCCTTTTCTCTCTCTCTCTCTCTCTCTCTCTCTCTCTCTGTCAAAAACAATAAAATACATCTTAAAAAAAAAAAAAGGAAACCTAAGACTCCAATTTCAGGAGATGACTTCTGCCAATCAGCTGAGGGAGCGTGGAAGTGTGTTTTTCCCCAGTTAAGTCTCTGATGAGGCTGCAGCCCCGATTACCCTGGATTGCTGCCTGGTGCGATCTACAGCAGAATACTCAGTTAAGTGGAAATAATGAATGAATGCTGTCTGAAGCCTCTAGTTTGTGGCAGCTGGTCATGCAATAGAAAACCAATAGAAAACCTGTATATTGACAATCCTCTTGGCTCCTGTACCACCAGGCAACACTTCTGAAGAGATTTTGCCTTTAAGTGGTTACAGGAAAGAGGATCTAGGTGGAGTGGAGACAAGTGTGTTAGATTATAATTCATTAGCTAGGAAGGTTTGAGAAAGATGGCGAGATTGAGTAGATCTTCCCACATGGTTAGTAAACTCTGTTTTCCTCACCTCCTCTTCATTATAGTCTTCATTTCTAGACAATAATAAAATTTATTGAGGTATTTGATTAGCCTTATTTCTCAAAATTCACATAGAGTTTTCTTTTCTTTTCTTGGAGTTTTCAAAGAAAGTTTGATTATTCAGGGCATTATTTGCACTCCAAAATTAAAAGAAATTGCTGGATAGAAGGTTGAAGTTCTTTTCAGCTCTCTGAAAATGTTAGCCTTCTATCATCTTGCTTTTAGTGTTGATAATGAAAATAATTAGTACCAATCTGAATTTTTTTCTTTAAAATAACCACTCTCTGGGCATGTAGAATATTGAAAATTTTAAAATGTTTCAAAAATATTTCTTAAATATTTTAATTTTTTAAAAAATATTATTTTAAATGATACAAATTTCTGGATTTAATTTTCTGCATCTGATCTTCCTGTTTACTAGTTTAATTTGTGGCTCTATCAAATCTATTATCTCTCTTGTGATTTTCAAAACACATTTCTATATTTTATACACAGTAAATCTCTGCTTCTTAATAATTGATTAATGGTGCTTAATGTCATCAGTGTAGCCTATCCTAGCTCTTTAAAGCTATTTTCTGTGTGTGTCCTTTAAATGTTGATCTCTGTATTTCATTTATTCTGAACCAGGGATTGTCCTGTATATTGGCATTCTATTGTAAAGATTGTACTTGGAAGTTATTTTTATTTTCCTCCTTAAGCTCATTTACCTTAGCCAGCCAAGTTTGCTGCTGCTCCTCCTAGTAAATTCAGTGTTGGATAGCCTTGACATGCCCATTTGCTGTGTCATTCCCAATCTTCCCTTCTCCTTAGGAAAATTCTGGTACTTGTCTACGAATTTCTTTCTCTTGGCTGTAACTACGTACACTTGGGGTTTAGAAAAGAGATTGGAAATGCCCAGCAGCTGCCATTTCAAGAGGACGTTCTGATCATCATTCATTTTTCACTCAGCCTTTTCTCACTCAGCCAGGCATCGGCTTTGACTTGTTGTCATCTTGGGAACAGAAAAATGCTTAGCATAGTTCCTGAAATCCAAGTGCCTGGGTTGGAATTCTGGCTCTGGCACATATGAGGGAGGGAGCTTGGACAAGTTTCTTAGCTTCTCTGTGCGTCGGTGTCCTTGTATGTACCATGAGACAGGATCAGTGTAGTGGTTAAAGGCGATCATACATATAAAGAGATTAGCAAAGTACCTGCTACAAAGTAGGGCCTAATAAACACTTGCTATTATTGGCATTACAGTGCCCAGCACTTGTCCATGTTCAATAAATGTCATACATTTTTGCGTGCTATCCTTTTAGGTAGTGACACTTACTCAGAGTCTCATCCGAAACTGTGTGCAGGCTACTATTAACGTGCACCCTCACTTTACACCTCCAGAATTCCCATGTGCTGCCTGTCATCTAATCTAGGCCTCTAATCATACTAGTGATCTACAAATTCTTCCTTCAGGACCATCCAGACAAGATTATGAGAGCAAATGTTCATGGAATAAAAAAGAAAATCAAAATCTATAGTGTCTCATACCCATATATCAGTGCTATAATAATTCTCCCTCACAGATAATACGTGAAGCAACACCCCTTTTGTGTACACAGCCCTTCACAGTTATGATGACACTTTACATTCATTTTTTATTATTCATTATCACATTTCATCTTGCAAAACTTGACAAAAGGAGAGCAAGGCACACTGAACCTATTTTTAAAAGGAAACAAGTTCTCAGACAAGTATATGAACTAAATTAAATTTGAACAGCTTGAGTGTGGCAGAGGGGAAGTCAGCCCAGATGGTCTGATTTCTAGGTGCCCATATCTTCCCTGCTTCACTCTCTGCGGGAGGACCTGAGAGAAATAACGAGAAACTTGGGGCTTCCCTAGGTGGTGTATGTGTAGACAAGTGTGAGTAGAATTTTGGATGTTCATGATTTTATCCCATTTCACTATATTTTGAGTTTGGTTCACGGTGTACCCTGCCTTTCTATAAAGAGAAGTCCCAGTGCTGAATTATTTATCCTTAACTGGATGTGCCTGGTGCTGGACAATGAAGACTGTGACAGGCATAACAAAGGGTGTTAGGTTGGCGAATCCTTTTGTGTAGTTCAAGCTCTGACAAAGGCATCTAAAGATGTCTGTCTGTCTGTGAGTCACTTACAATATGCTTTCTAATATTTTTAGTAGTTTTTCGGTATCAGATGCCTAAGTTTGTGCTTAATTAGCCAGATAATGAATATGATTTCTCAAAGCTAAAGACCTCTGTTACCATCATGTAAGTTAACCCATCACATTTTTGACACAGTTGATAATAGAGTGTGCTGTCTGTTTACTGGTGAGTGGTATATGGATACATGCTAAGCAAACACACCATCAGGAAGTATGTAGTGAGCAGTAATTCTGTGCCTAGTACTATGTGAGATATTATAGAGGAGAATGAAAGAAACAAAGACACGCGATCCATTAATGAATATGCATATGTGAAATCTACATTCCTCAATGTATGTGGACATGCCAAAGGAAGTCAAAGAAGTCATAGCTCCTAACCCTCATTATCTGGACAACAATTTGTCACATGCTTACAGAATGAGGAAGGCAAAATCAGGTTAGACAGACTAGGATTTGAGATGTTTGATAAATGCATGTGGGAGAGGGCAGGCCTCCTCAGTGAGGCACAGAACTAAAAACAAGAAGATAATTTAGAGAGGAGGAAGGTGAAAACACAGACATAATATCATCCATTATTAGAACATAGACATTGTATAAATCACCATTAAATTTACAATAGTCACATAATAACTTTCTAGAATCTTTAAGTCTTATCTCTGCC
Organism: Craseonycteris thonglongyai; assembly: GCA_004027555.1. Taxonomy (NCBI): domain Eukaryota; kingdom Metazoa; phylum Chordata; class Mammalia; order Chiroptera; family Craseonycteridae; genus Craseonycteris; species Craseonycteris thonglongyai. The sequence goes on from PVKE010010884.1 coordinate 28,677, forward strand.
ACTTTGATTTTTGAATGAACGACTAAGCCTCTTCATGCTGACAAAAGTTACATACTTTTTCTTTCTCTCTCTCTTTCTTTAATTGTTTCTCTCTCTCTTTCTTTAATTGTTTCAGAGAAGATAAGAAAAAGAGAGGAGAGAGAGAGAAGGGGGAGGGCCCAGAGCAGTCTCCACAGTTGTACATCATTAGTTGTGATATAGTTTCATTCCACACAGGTGGATGTGGGGCCGTGTGGGGTGGAAACAAAACTACGGGCCTCCCTCATGGCAGGTGAGGATGCTTGCAATGGAGTCATCCTAGCAGTTTACCAGTTGCACCATGGTTCAGTATCTGGGTTTGCACGGGCCAGGGCGGGGAATCGAACCCCAGACCTTGTGATTGCGAGGCAAGTCCTCAACTGCTGAGCTATCCTGGCCAACCCTCTTCCTTGTTTTTCTTAAGGTGTGTTTTATGGCTCAGCATGTGGTCTGCATTTTCTCTTTTAAGAAATCCTGATGATATAAAGTTCTTTCAACTTTGCTGTAGATGACTTCAAAATTGTATATGGTTAAAAAAATCTGATTGAAATACCCCAAGCCTTCATTGATGAGTAAACAAACGGGATACGTACACAAAAAGCAATATCATTCATATTTTTATTGAAAAGGAAGTAAATTATGATTTATGTTACAATGTGAATGATTCTTGACAAGATGCTAAGCAAAAAAAGTCATGGAAGGATAAATATTGTATGATTCTGTTTATACAAAGTACCTAAATAAAAAGTAGTCAAATTCATAAAGACAGAGAGTAGAATAGCGGTTGGCAGGGGTTAGAGGAGGGTGAATGGGGAGTTAGTGTTTAATGGGTGCAGAGTTTCATTTGAGGAAGAAAAAATAGCTCTAGAGATGAATAATGATTATGATTGTGTAACAATGTGAATGCATTTAATGCCATAGAACCGTACACTTGAAAATGAATAAAATGGTAAATTTCATGTTCTATATATTTTACCATGATTTTTAGAACTAGAAATAATTTAAAAAATGGAATGGTGTTGACAGAGAAAACAGTTAAAGAGTTTTTTGTTAAATTTATCTTATTCTAAATGTTTGCACTCATTTTAGGCCTAGTTTCATTTTTAAAAAATTGATTTTAGTTTTTAGAGCAGTTTTAGGTTCACAGCAATATTGAGAGGAAGGTGCAGATATTTCTCATATACTCCCTGCCCCAACACAGTCACAGCCTCTGGGCACTTACTTTTTATCTTAAAAAACTTAAACTCATTCTTTTCACAGCAAGTTATGTACTCTATTAAGAGAATATTTACTTTCTTTTGCCCCCTGAATATTCCCTTACATAAGTTGAATGAATTATTTTTGAAAACACTGGCATGAAGGGATACATGGTAACCAGCATTCTTACAGCCTAATATCTAATCCAAGGCCACTCTAAGTATGTCATTGTAAAGAAGGCTACTATTTGTCTAGGGGCATCGCATTTTGGTAGCCTCTAGACATGCAGAAAATGGAAGATACGGCTGAGTTTTCTGGCATAAGGAAATCTAGTGATTTGTGAAGGGATGTCAATTGGGAATGTAGGGGATAATGTGATTCAGAACTGCTCTAGCTAAATTAATCTGAGTGGAGCTAATATGGAAATTCACACCAGAATGTGTCCATGATCTGGGTTAAACAAGGACCTGCTATAATACAAGCAGGGGCTTTCATGGGCTTCATATACACTGGGTGCTTTAGGAGATGATTTTAGAAGTCCAGAGATTCAAGTATAGGGTAGAAGTATAAGTCTGGGAAGAAACAATGGAATTTGGGGGTCCTCAACATACTGATAAGAATAGTTCTATCTCCTTGGAAGTTCAGAAGGAGACTCATGTACAAGTAGTCTTGAGAACAATAAAGAATGAGATCATCTTGACTGTAAAGGGTTGTCACTATTTTATTTAGTTATCATTAGACAACATTGAGAAGATCAATCTTGGATTTATCTGGGTTCTTTCAGACTCTAATGGATACATCCTCAGTGCCCACTATCTCTTCCTTTCATCTTGTCCCACTTTAAGAGATACTTTATCTCAGGAATGAATATTAGTTGGGTTGGTGGATGGTGTCTCACATTGGGGGCTTGTACATTCAGCCAGGTGAAGCCATAGAGGAGCTCAGGGGTCGTAGCAATTGCTCAAGCTAGGGGAAGCACTTGGGGGCAGAGGCATGCCTCAGAGATCCCTGTGAGCCTTTCCATGGAATCCTCTGAGTTTTCCATTTTAATATTTTGGCTTTGCGGGGATTATTTCAGCTGATGAAAGGTATCTGGGGACAAGACACAGAAAGAAAACCAGTGCTGTTGTGAAATCATCTGTTGATTTTAGACCTTGTCAATGTGATCATACTATGTGACTTATATCTAATTTTTTTTTATCTAATTGCTAAAACTGAGCCCTTGATTTGGCAATATTTAGGAAATGTCTGTAGACAGGGTATGAATGCAATCTGTGAAGATGACCTGAGTAAGATGAGTGAAGGGATGGCTGGAGGTGGCATCTTCACCTGGATGTGCATTTTGTTCAGGATGAGGTTACAGTCACTGGAGACAGAGGGGCAGACACATCATCTCTTTAGGCTCCCATAGCAGTTTACACTGAGAATTTACCCAGACTGTTTTCTTTTTATCCCCTGAGTCCTCTGTAAGGTTGGCTCAGGGCCTGGAAGCTCTGCAATTTTTCTTGTTCTGGCAACCTAGGAAGAGAAGGTGTTTTGTAACTTAGCTCAGTTGTTTCTTAATGTTTGGAGAGAAATATGTCTTCATGTAGATTGTTTTTTTTATTTTCTTTTTTCTTTTGAAGTTGAAAAGAAACATATTTTCCAAATGTACAGAAATGCCTATTCCATATTCATACTAGATTTGCATTTGAGTCCAAATGCAATACAATGATTTTATTCCCTGATAATTCTCCGCTCAAAAATTAGCATGAGCCACATTCCCAATGGGATTCCAGGGAAAATTAGATTTGCAATAACTAGGGGGAAATACAATAAAACCTTTAATGTAGAAAGACAAGATTTATATTCTCTATTTACCTTCATTTTATGTCCCAGGGAATAATCATCTTTGATATTTGTAAACTACTCTTCTTGCAATGGTCCCACAGGTCTTTCTTGTTTAAGACTTGCTCTCTGAACATCACTTCTCTACTCAGTGACATGCTATTATCACAGGGTGGGAGGCCAAGGCCTTTAAATAAGAGGGGGCAGTATGATGTGCTTAAGGCAAAACTTGAGAAACACTCCTCAGGGGAGGAAACTCTGGGACCTAGAGACCTTGAGCTTCTACACTCTACTGCCAGCCTACGTGGCTGATGGAAGAGCGTGCCTCACAGCACGGCTTCACTCCACATAAATTATTAAGGGTGCCCTTGGGTAACTTCAAGCCTTTGGGAAGAGTCACTGAAAAACCAGTTTACATAAACTTCAGTGTTTCTGGTAGGAGACCAACAGACTGTGGTTCATAATAGGATGAGAGCTTCTTAAAAATCTAACACTTGAACACAAAATCAAACATGGTAACTATTACCAATAGTTCTATTTTTGGAGCAGCTTCCAAGTGATGACTACAAATGACAACAACTATTATCTTAGCTTATTTATGGCATCACACTGTCCTGGGGAACTTCAGTTATGCAAATGAGGGAACTATTGCTTAATATTACTATTAATAAATTACATGCTAGAGCAGCAGTGGCAATAGCTCACCAAGTAGATATAACAGAATATATAAGTATGCAGATGATTTATGTTCTGCAGAACCCAATCTTACTTCTAAGTCATTTATGATAAAAGATGTCCAGTTATAGTTTTACCTTTCACATACTTTGAATAATTGCAGCTTAACTATATGTTGGTCAATTTATAATACTTCAAGTCTATGTATTATCAATACCTATCTATCATCTATCTATCTATGATCTATGAAACAATATTTCCCTTAAGTTGCTTTTGCTGAACAACCAGAATAGAATTATGTACTTCTAGGCACTCATTGTTTCTCTCTACAGCTCCTAACACTACAAAACTATTCTGTTTTGCCTGTGGTTTCAGTATTTGGAGATAGAATCATTTTTCATCTTTCACTCAGATTCTCAAACTTTTTAAAGCAGCAAGTCACATTTCTTTTTCCTTTGTAAAAAGCATTCTTTAAGAATATCTTTTCTATGATTTGAGATATGCATGCTTTATTTTTCCTTCCTTAAAATTTCTAATTAGTACCAGTCCAAGTTTATAGCAAAGTTTAATTTCTACCTTAATAAATAAGCTAAATCATCTTATATTTTTGTTATAGTAAAATCAGCATGAAAAAGTTGTTAATAGAAAAAATTAAAGGCAGGTTTACAACATTAATATCAATCTAATTCAATTAGTTTTATTATTTATTTATTTATTTATTTATTTATTTATTTTGACAGAGGAAAGAGAGAGAGATAGATACAGAGACAGAGAGAGAACTGAACTGGGGGAGCTCCCAGTTCAGCATACAGTTCTGCACTGGCCGGGACAGGGATTCGATCCTCGGTCCCCGGCGCTGCAAAGTGAGCGCTTAGCCCACTGAACCATCCCGGCTTCCCCTCAATTAGTTTTAATAATTGAATTCAGAAAGTAGTAATACAATTTAACTTAATTTGTACCAATTACTTTTTAATTCCTTTAAGTTCATTTCAAGATTAATGTTACTGTTTTTAAAATCCTAACTGAGACAGGTCAAGTTGCCACATTTGGAGTTTGGTTCTGGACTTGCCCCCATTTGGGATTTAAGAGAGTCAAGACCAATATATCAGAATCCAATGTTGTGATAGTGATGGTAAAATATACCTTTTGTGTCACTCCAGTATTGAATGACTAGTATTTATGCAGTTTAAAGTAAGCATCTTATTTTATAAGACAAAGAGAAGTAATCAGGCATGTAAATGATGCTACTTTTCTCTCCTATACCCTGTTGAATCATACACTAATTATACACTAACACTCCCACTGAAATACCTATGTTATATTTGATAGAACATCTGTTCCAATAAGACATCAAATCAGGTCAAGTCCCTTTCTCCACCCTCATTCTAATGTTAAAAATAAAGTCTGAGACCAGAGAACAGAAGTACAATTTCAAACCCAGATGATGGTTATAGTTCTGTAACAAAAAAGTAACCTTAGGATAAAGCATTCATTTGCAACTGATGCTCCTAGGTTAAAAATGAATGAATGAAGGTATGAATGTATTCATTCCATTATTTGCTGCACTAATCAAACACTTTAGATTCCAGTTGTGGAGTACCAGTAATGCCATAAGTGCAAGAAAGATAAATAAGGTATTTACCACTCTTACTTCATTGAGTGTGAGATAGAAACGTAAACCTGTAATTAAATTTCAACATAATAACTTCCACACCTGGCAAGATGAATGAAAAGTAACTGACTTTATACTCCAAATATTTAAAAGGCAGATAAAATTTATGAGAAAAAAATGTTTTCAAGGCATTGGATTTAAACCCAGTCATTTCAAAATCATATTGAATGTAAATGCTTTAAAATTTTCAATGAAAAGGCACAGATTATCATTTTGAATAAAAAAGCAAGCCCCCGAGTAAGTGCACTTTAAATATAATGACATAAGTTACCGAAAGTAAAAAGATAGAAAGTTATATCATGCTAACTTTAATCGAAATGAAGCTGTAGTGGCTATATCAACATCCCATGAAGTTGATTGCAGAACAGAAAAATTAGGGAAACAGAAAAATATTAGGGAGACAGAAGAGGTTATTTCATAATAATAAAGGGATAAACTCATCAAGAGGTCATAACCATCTCAAACATTTATGTTCTAAACAATAGAGCTTCAAAATACACATGGAAACTTAATGGAAAGAAATAGACAAGCCATAATTACTTCCGGATACATCAATATTTCTACCTAAATAACTAGTAGACCAAACAAGTAAAAAGAAAATCATTAAGTATATAAAAGACTTGTCAAAATTCTCCAGAGAAATTGAACCAATAGGATATATATTGAGAGGTATATAAAGAGGTATATAATATAAGGAATTGACTCACACAATTATGGAGGATGAGAAGTCCCACGATCTGACATCTTCGAAATGGAGGCCCAGGAGAGCTGGTGGTATAGTCTCAAACCAAACTGGAAGGCCTGAGAACAAGGGGAGCTAATGGTATAATTTCTAGTTTGAATCTACAGGCCCAAGAACCAGAGCACTCATGTCCAAAGGCAGGACAAGGTGGATAATAAGGCTCAAGCAAAGAGTGTATTTATAATTTCTCCACCTTTTTGTTCTATTCAGGCCCTCAGTAGATTTGATGATACCTGCATTGGTGAGGGTAACCTTCTTTACTCAGTCTGCTGATTTAAATGCTAACATTTTCCAGAAACACCCTCACAGACACACCCAGAAATAATGCCTTACCAGCTAGCAGGTATCATTTAGCTCAGTCAAATTGATGCATAAAATTAACTTTTACAGTAATCAATCAACAGAATGTATTGATATTTATAAAATACTCTGCCACCAATAGCAGAGTAAACATTCTTTTCAAATGCATATGGGATATTTACCAAGAAAAAAATTTTTACATTGGACTCATTAATTTACAAAGATAGGTCATATAAAATATGGTCTTTGACCACAAGGGAATGAAATTTACTGCAAATAAAAACACAAACTATCAAAATCTATGGGATAAAGCTGAAGCAATAGGTAGAGGAAAATTTATGGCATTAATGCCTATATTGAAAACAAAATATTTATCAAGGAAATTGCCTCAGCTTCAATCTTAAGAAACTAGAAAATGAAAAAAAAATAAAAAAAGAACACAGGGTAAATAAAAGAAAGGAAGGAATAAATATCAGAACATGAATTAGTATACTAGAGAGCAGAAAATAAAATTGAGAAAGTCATTAAAACCACATAATCTATTTTTGATCTTTGAAAAGATTAAAAAATTGACAAATGACTAATCAGACTCATAAAAATAAACGAAACAAATTACAAATACTGGAATCAAGAGAGATGACATTGGCACAGATTCTACACACATTAAAATGTTAATATCTTGAACAACTTTATGCCAACAATTTCTATAACTTAGAAAAAAATGGACAAATTCCTTGAATGATTCAAACTAGAAAATCTAATTAAAAAGCAAATACAATGGTTCTATTTTAATCACAATAATATGATTTCTAGTAAAAAAAAAAAAAAAATCATCCCACATAGAAAATTCTAAATCCAGAATGATTCATTGGTAAAATCCACAGAACATTTAAAAAAGAAATACTGCTAATTCTACAACTCTTTCAAAACAATTGAAGAGAGAATACGTCTCATGTTTTGAAGCCAGCATTACCCTGCTACACAGACCAAACAAAGATGTTATACAAAATAAGACTGAAGACCAATATTGTTCATGGTATAGATGCCAATATTCCAAATAAAATATTAGCATACTGAATTTAATAATATATAAAATGAATGATATATCATGTCTAAGTACGTCATTGAAATCTGGTTGAATAACCAAATATCAAATTGAATTTTAATATACTATATCTATAATATTAAACTTTTGTAACATAAGGCTTATATAAATACAACATAATTTTCTTATGGCTATCCACTCCTTTTCCTACTACTAGAGAAGAGCCTTGAAATTATTCAACACTCAAAGGTGTCTCTGTTTCCAAAGCTGTGGAAAACAATCATCTGGTTTCCTTTTTCCCATGTCACACCTCCCTTCCTGGAGCTGATTCAGTTCCTAGTCAGGGAAACTGTCTCTTTTGTTGGAAATATACGTTCCAGGGCCACCTCCAAACACTTATGAGTCCAACACCATATTTATTTATTCTTCTGGTGTCATCAGCCTAGGATGATGCATTTCTTGGGAGATGCAAGTTATTTTTTAACCATTCAACTTTCTGAAAACTGAGTCTGAACATCTTAGCCTAACACATGCGACATTTTTTTTAATTGCTGAGCCTTTTCATCTTGAATGCTCTTGAAAGTGCAGTAGAATAACATGATGGACCTCCATAATTTCATATCATGCATTCTCATGGGCTCTACACTGGGCGACTCTTTCCAAGCCCCTGATTCTTTAAAAGACATACCTCTCTTCTCTGGGGCAGACATTCTCCAGTTTGCCTCAGTTCTGCACTGTGATCTTTTTCCTGATAGCCCTATTTCGAGGCCATCACTGATACTCACCATCACACCTATCGGAAGGTTGTTTGTGGCTGTTCTGGTCCTTCCTTTTCTTCCTTTCTCTCTGGTCCATTATCTGAAATGAAATTATTACAGTCAACATGTGAATCATAGACACTCAGAAATATCCTGACCCCACTATTCTTTCATTTTGAGTATAATTCAGAAAGAAAGAAAGAAAAGAGAAAGAAAACTAATAAAAAAGAAATCTGGGCCATACATTTAGAATTCTGTTTTAAGGACTGTAATTTCTTGCAGTCCAAAAGTAATTATTTTATTATCATCACCCATCCTGTTGCAAGAAAAGGTGATAGAGAGAATTGGTGAACACACACACTTCTACATGTACACATTAATCACATATATAATGCATTAGGCAGCCAGGTATATAAAGGAAAGGTCATAATATCTCATTCAACTGCTGTAGTAAACATCATATTTAATTTGTTCTATCACCCATTCAAATGTGGTCATTTTGTAATCATGCCTCATAAAATATCCCTACTGTTATTCAAAAAGAGACATATCTTCTATTTTCATAATTTTATATCTTCCTCTTGAATGTTTACTTTGGCGACTCATCATCCAGATCCATTAATCTCAGCCAAATAGCAAGATCCAGATGAAATTGAGAGGAAACAGGCCATTCATTTCCAAGAGTTAGCTGAAGGACTATTCATGCTCAGGGTGGCAGATTGTATATTTAGTTTTGGCTAAGAAAGCATAAGTCACATTTTATCATTTGTTTTTTTTTGTTTGTTTGTTTTTGTTTGTTTTGTTTTTGACTGCTGAAGAAATGAACACTGCAGAAACCATTCTATTTTTCTTTATTCTTAAGGATATAAGAACAATAAAAACCTTAAAATCTGCAAAATAAATACAAATATTTTTAAATCCTTTAGAGTATAAAAGGGACCCTAACTTATAGTGAACTTAGATTTAGTACACACACACTCCCTAAAACCATTTTTCCTATGAAATATTTATTGATTCCCAAGCAAAGTTCTCACAATAAAATTCTATAAGCTTTCTTTAAGAGCACTGAATCTGTTTTACGCAAGACTGGTGCTGTTTCATCTTCCCATGAGAAGCAAGGGGTTCTGATCAGTTTAGTGTAAACAACCTGGGGTTGAGTTTAATACAATTTGCTTGAACGTTTGAATGGCTGTTTTCATCCAGAATTGCTTGGGCAGTTCACTTAATCTCTCTGAAACTCAGATTAGTTATCTTCAAATAAGAAGAATAAGAACTGCTGATTCAGTGCTGTGAGGATTATATTTGATAATGTCTGTAAGTGGCAAGCCCTTGCCTAGTCCTCGTGGTAGATACACCAAGATGCCTGCCCCTTTGCTTATTTTTCTATCACAGATGGAAAAGCACACGAAGCCAAAACACTGAGGCTTTAAATGCAACATACTGAGTCTCTGAGAAACAAGATATTCTGAGATGTAATAAACCAGTTTTCATCTCAGAGGAGTAGCAGAAGTCATAGAAGGGAAAGAGAGTTATTATAAAAGAGAACTGACTGCTGAATGGAGGAACTTAAATGACCGACAGAAGAGGCTGAATAAACAATATAAGACCTCAGCAAATAAAGAAACAGAGGCCTGAATTTCCTGTAGAAAGGTGACTGGGAGCTCAGGGGCTCATGGTGATTGTCCTCTAAGCCTCGTGCATGCTGAGGAAGCCCGAGCAAGGAGGCCTACTCCCCACCCTTCTGTTTTCCCCTGTTTGGTCCCTTCAGCTCACAGGCAATTTTTGTAGCTAGTGACCCAGGCATGGTGAGGCGTGGGCAATGGATGGGTGCACGCAGGGTGGTTCTGACTGGTAGCCTATTCCATGCTAACTCAGCCCAGAAGCATGCCCAACAACATCTAATTTCAGGCTAATGAAGAAAGCACTGAGTTCAGAATGGACACCACCACCATGAAGGCAATAGTCACAATCTGCTTAAAATAAATTTAAATAAAAAATACACAAAACTGTATCTTTGCTCTATGCAATTCCAAAGCCATTGAGGTATTCTCATATTGGAAACTATCCACTAACTTCTGCATAAACACAGCTGCCATGATCCTTTAAAACATACTTTGATTGAACAAGGGACCTACGCAAAGCACCATGGTAGTTTCTGTGAGAGACTATGGAAACAGAGAAGCCTTGTTAATTATTAAAAAAATATCTGTAAGAAAATATTTCACCATACACTTCAGTCTTAAGTGTGTCCAATACCTAGCAGGAAATTATGTAGATCAGCAGTCCCCAATCTTTTTGGCACCAAGGAAGGGTTTCATGGAAGACAATTTTTCCACAGACCGGGTGGGGAGATGGTTTTAGGGGGATTCAAGTGCATTACATTCATTGTGCACTTTATTTCTATTATGATTATATTGTAACATATAATGAAATAATTATACAATCTATAATCACCACCTCAGCTCTACTTTAATTCATCAGGCACTAGAATCCCATAAGGAACATGCAACCTAGACCCCTCCCATGCACAGTTCACAATAGGGTTTGAGCTCCTATGAGAATCTAATACTACTGCTGATCTGACAGGAGGCGGAGCTCAGGCGGTCATGAGAGCGATGGGGAGCGGCTGTAAGTACAGATGAAGCTTCACTCCCTTACCCTCCACTTATTCCTGCTCTGTGTCCCAGTTCCTAACAGGGTTGGGGACCCCTGATATAGAGCATAGATGTGCAGTAACATTTGCAATTGAATCAAATAGCCTCTTTCTATACAGTATTTCCTGCCCTATGAGTGTTTTAGTGTTATCTCACCAAATAAATTTTACTTAGAAGAGGGGGCTAAGACAAAGCATTACTGGAAAAGTGCCATTGAAATTCTGTGACTAATAAGGCATTTTTAATTTATTTTTCCACAGATATTTGTGAAGTGTCAGGTTCTGGGCCATGTGGCCCTTAATCTGATGCTCAAAGTACTGGCTAGGAATATAAACATTGATTTAGAAGTTATCATTTTAAACATTATTGGTAAACCCAAGAGTCTCATGAAGTTGACTAATGAGCATTTCTTTGGAGAGAGAAGAGCAGGGCTAAAATGGCAGAATCTTGGAGATGCTGACATTTCAGTGGTTGCTGAAAGAGGAACCTGAAAATGAAAATGTATGTAGTAGAGCAGTGAATGCAAGCAGAAAAATGAGGGTAGATTTATGGAAGCAACAGATATACAGATAACAAGAATATGAGTCAAGAAAATAAATATAAACAACAGAAATAAATTATTTAAAAATTAGATTTATCAGAGAGCTCTAATGAGTAATGAAAAATATTTTCTGGTGACATGAAACTCATTTATGACTTTAGATAGGAAAGTTTCAGTGGAATTGTTTGGCCAGAAACTATTTAGGGTAGCTTGAGAACTGAGTGAAATAGAACAGATGGATACAACAGCTAGGAATTCATTTGAAAATAGGAGAAAGAAAGAGTACATTTAAAAATAATCTGAAAAAGACTTTATTCATATAATGTTAAAGATTTAAATATATATGTTGGGTAAAAAGATAATAAAAATGAGACTGGTTGAAGATAAAAGACTGAAAGGGTGGATTAATAGTCAAGTTTTGACAGGGTGGAGACAAGGGCACGGAGTGGGTAAGAAAAAGGACACCCTGTCATCCAAGATGCCATAATACGTATGGAAAAGGGCAGAAATTTGAGGAATTTTATACCTGATCAGCTAGTTCTACGTAATTCACCTATATTTAAATGAAAATACAATCTCCTTTCTCATAACCATTATTGAGAAAATAGCTAACACATTCGCATATACACACTATGCCAAGTACTATCCTAAGAAAGCACTTTTATTATCTAATTTAATCCCTACACCACCTTTGTAGGGTAGCAGCTTCTCCTCACACCCTTCTTCTGTCTTACCTGATGAAATAACTGAGACACAGGAATTTGAAATAAATTGCCCTATGTCACAGTAAGAGGAAGAGTCAGAATTTGACCTGAAGCAATTTACCACAGGGCCAGCATTCCTAATTAGAGAAAATGTATATCTTATTAAATTTTCAAGTCCACCCTAGGATATTTATTGTGGTGCCTCAAAACTATTGTTTACCTCCCATCTTAAGTGTGACTCAGAGCATGACACAATGTCTTGTGCCCCAGAGCTTAGGGATTTTCTGAGTTCCAGGGAAAAGATAGCAAATCATGACTGCTGGGAATGGATGAGATGCTGAGATTTTTTCGCTCACTAGAAATCCAGCTCTTTGAAGGCCAGAGGTGGTCTTAGGATTGTGGAGAGAATGTGCCTCAAGAGAGGAAGAGAAAGATAAAATTGTGGGAGGACCTTGTGAAGAGCTAAGCAATATAGTGGGGCTTGGGGGGAGGGGGTGGGGTGCTATGGTAATACGCAACCAAAATAAAAATTTCTAAATGGCAAATGCTAGAGTTTGTAAATGACAATTTTTTTTAATAAATAATAATTTGTATGTTACCACATACAGATGGTATAAGTGTTTTAATTACTGAAAAGTTGATACAGTGATATTAAAGAATGTTTCAATAAAAAATTACCTGTCATTTCATCATCCCGATAAAGCAATTACTTTCATTTTTGCGTGTATTATATATAGTCTATGTGAAAGACACGTCTAATTTTCTACTTCTATTAAAATAGTGA
>PVKE010010885.1:0-41495 GCA_004027555.1 Craseonycteris thonglongyai
TCCATCATTAAATGAGGCAGAATTAAAAAAAAATTTACAAGTAGATATAGTGAAAACAGAAACTTACAAGGCAGAGAAAACAAAAGTATCAAGACAATGCTATAGGTTCAACAGTATTCCATGAGGCTAGAAAACCTGTTAACTTTGAAAGCCCTAACAAAATATCACTCTTGTTTATAAATCACTTATTTATCATGACCACACGGTGAATCCTTTCTTTACGCGTACTGAAGAATCCTACATTCAGCTTTTAGGCATTCTGCATTTCTTTGCCAATCTTGTAACTGAGTATCTTGTTCCAGTCGATTTTGGTGCGGGTAACTGGGAGCTGCCGGCGCAGGGCCTTGAATGTGGTGTCTGACATCGTTTGATAGTTCTCACTAATTGCTGTCTGCAACAGATAATTGAAGATAAGTTGCTTGAACAGAAACAAGATGACTGTGAATAGGCTAGTGACTGAGGTCAAAGAACATACTTGAGTCCCATAAGGACAGACAGGACATACTATTTCTCCTGAGCTCCTCTCCAATCTATGAAATGGGTCAACAAGCCCACCTATATTCTTTCTAAAAGTAGGGATATAGTCTATTCCAATGCTGAAAACTTGATTGTAAGCAGAATGTCAAGTTGCAAGGTCTGCAAATTCTCCACACTTAGTAATAATGAACAACAAATATATTTATGTCAGAAGGACACAGAAAAATCTAACAAAATATGTTAACAGCAAAACAATAAGGTAGATCTAGAAAAATCAGTTCCAAATCTTACCTGGTACTCATTTTCTGCATGCTCTATGATTTTAATAAACTCCTTGGCGGTTTGGACTTCATTCTAATGAAGGGAAGAGGAGGGGAATATATGAAATTTTTTAAATGTGTAACAGTGAATAAAAAGATACCGGTAGTTGAAAAGTCCATCTTCACTAACATTTGTACAATTTATAGTTTATCAAGTGTTCCCATGCTCATCTTTGATTCTCACAACAACCTTGTGAAGCAGACTTGTTTTTATCATCACCCTCATTGTGCAAAGGAGAAAATAGAATCCTCTTAAGTGACTTGATCAAAATTATACAGCTTTTGAATGATAAACATGGGACCTGAACACAGGTCTTTGCCAAAAAGAACCCCAACAATAACAAAAATCCATGCTCTTTGCAATCTACCACAGTGTGCTCAAAAGACATGATCATGGTGTTTTGAGATTTTTATGCCTTGAAAATAATCTGTTTTAAGATGATATGAACAGTACCCTCAGACATTATCAGTCATATATGTTAAGCTCACATGCTCCTTTATTTGCTATTTATGATGTTAAACCCATAAATTTTGCTTTACCTGATTCATGTACAAAATGAATTGAATCCCTTTCTTCCTTTTACCATTAAGTACAATAGAATTAAAGGTAAGAGGGTAAGATTTATTGCCTAGAGCAGCAGTCCTAAGATTCTTTCAAACACTCAAAACTATTTTCTATTTTTCTACTACTACTAAGACAAGGTTACTTGTCCTATTTGGTTTCTCGCATGTATGTATGATGCAGTTTCATAGAAGCTGCATGTGTGATGACTTGATCACTTTGAGGGCTAATGGAATACGTGAAGCACATATGAGAACCCAGTTCTTTTATTGAGCCAGACATAGCACAATTTGTGAAAATGTAAATCAATGCCATTCTTTTCACTGACTTATTTTTTTGGTTTGGGAAATATAATTGTTTTTCATGAAAATGTCATTCAGATGAACACCTAATGAGTTTGTTATTGTTATTTTTAAATAAATACCATTTTCAGTTCTCATTTCATTTTTGTATTTAAATTTTTTCTTCATTTTAGAAGTTGTCAATTATAGCTGACAGACAATATTATATTAGTTTCAGATGTGCAACACAGTGATTAGACATTTATATACCTTACAAAGTGATCATCTGATAAATCTAGTACTCATCTGGTACTGTACAGCTTTAAATTTCTAATAAGGTAAATATTGATAGATAATAAAACACATAAAAATTATTTGAGGGTGCTCAGTAACTTCTAGGACTATAAATAAGTACTGCAAATACAAGAAAACTTATGTTCCTTTTCAAGTATAGAACACAATACTTTTTGATTAACTATTCCTAAAAATGTTGTTTCTCTAATATGAATGCAGCCTAAAAGGATTTAGTGTGACACTCTTTCTGTCCTCCTGGTAGTTACTGATTGAAGAGACTGCTGTCTTTGAGCAAATCTCACAATTGAGAAAAACAGAAAGGAATTTGAATTTTCTAATCCCACTATTCTGATTCAAAGACTTTGAACTAATATAGCTGGTTGGTATCTACAAAGTCTGTCCAGAAAGTATCCGGCCACATAGTATGAAAAAGAGAGACAATGATGGCTGGGTTGTTTTTCCGGTAGCCTCATATATACTCTTACAAGTTGCCAAAATCAAAGCTCTGAAAGCAAATTGACTTTCTAGTGACAAGAACTGGCACTTAGAATCAAAACTAATTAAAAAAAAAACAACAAAACAAGGGAAAGCCGGGATGGCTCAGCGGGTTAAGCGCTCGCTTTGAAGCCCTGAGGACCGAGGATTGAATCCCAGCTCCGGCCCAGGCGGACCCACATGCTGAACTGGGGAGTTCCCACAGTTCAGTTCTCTCTCTGTCTCTGTATCTCTCTCTCTCTTTCTGTCAAATAAATAAATAAATTAAAATAAATTAAATAAAATGAAAACCTTTAATTAAAAAAAGCCCCAACCCCCCCCCCAAAAAAAACAAGACACTAGTGAGAGATTAAACATTCCACACTCACCGAAACAGTTACTGAATCCTGTACATCTTTATGACTAACCAACTGAACATTGCCATCTTCATAATAGTGAACCTGTGTGAGACAATGTTCAAGCAAGTTTATGTGTAGTTCATACAGACACCTACTGCTTAGGGCACAAATCCATGCCTTAAGCTTGGGGTCCCCAACCCCCGGTACCCATCATGGCCTGTTAGGAACTAGGCTGCACAACACTAAGTGAGCAGCAGGCAAGTGAGCGAAACTTAATCTGTATTTATAGATGCTCTGTATCGCTGGCATTACCGCCCGCCTGAGCTCCACCTCCTGTCAGATCAGGGGCAGCATTAGATTCTCATAGGAACGCAAACACTGTTGTGAACTACACATGTGCATGCGCATCCCACCGCCCCCCCAGCCACTCCCACCAGTGGAAAAATTGTCTTCCATAAAACCTGTCCCTGGTGGCCAAAAAGGTTGGGGACCACTGCCTTAAGCCATTCCCCAATCTTTAACAACTCTGAAACAATCAATATGACCAACAGTAACTGACAATGGTGGTTAAAATTCACAGAACATGTAAGTTTAAGAATTCTTTTTCCTTAGCAGGGAAAACTGATTATTAAGTTCAAAAAACATTATGTCAGCGACTTCTCCGGCCCCCATCCTCTTGGGCCACTGAACCTTGCCCCGGGGGTTGCTCCCAATAAAGGCTCGCATTTGATTAGCCAAAAAAACAGAAACAAAAATCAAAACAAACAAGCAAAAAACATTATGTCGTACTGCATTTTAGGCACTGTGCTAGGCATTGTGATGCAAAGATCTTAAATAAAATTCTACTCTTAACAGTATTAAAATCAAATCACCGAACATTTGTTTTTTTCTGTGAAAACCAAGGAATTTTAATGGCTCCTAATCCCTTACATATACGCTATCATCAATATTGGTAAGTAGATTTGACCAAGTACAGGAAAAGGTTAATTGAGGGTTAAAGACAGGATTAAAAAAATATATTCTATTGGTAAATTGGAATGCAAAAATAAGACAAGTAGTTCTGAAGACATAAGGTGAAGTGGGACACTACAATTATAAAACAATTACCAAGAAGGAGGGGTACACAAGAGACAGACTAACCAATGACATAAGGCTCAGGAAGTTTTGGCAACTTACAAGATAGGTTCAATGGCCTTAACAAGGCCACAAACTGGTCACACAGAATAGGAGAATATCATTCTGTTACGTATATTTGAACAGGGTCTTGAAAATAGGAGTTGTCACCTAAGTGGACAAAGTAGAGAAGAATATCTAGCAAGAGGGTAAAAAAGTACAGAGAATGGAGAACTGGTTTAGTTTAGGGAAGAATAAAGAACTCACTGCAAATGAGTATGTGTAGAGGAGGGGACTGTGGTAGAAGAAGAGATAAGCAGTAAAGAGCAAAGACTGGCTTATTAGACATGTAATAATGCAGACTTTATTCTAGTATAGGTGATGGGGATTCAGGGAAAGGGAATGTTCTAGAAAGATTATACTTGTAGTGTGAAGAAAATAAGGTGGAGGAAGCTGAAATTGGGGGCATAATGGTAGTTTAGGTACTGCCTGCTTCCCTTATCTAGTCCACACTACCAGAAGTTATCTGAACAAAAAGGAATGTTTTTAGAGATAAAGCAGAAAGAAGACAAAAGGAGCAATAATAACCTGTACTATTATGAGCTATTATTTATCACTCTGCAAAACATTTTACTGATTATATTATCTCATGGATTCTTTACAAAAATTCTGAGACAGAGACCACTGTTACTCTTACTTTACAGTTGAGGAAACTGAAGCTTGACACAATTAAATAACTTACCCAAGTCCATATACCTAGGAGGAGGAGGAACTAGGATCTGAATTAGGTCAAATTCCAGAACTAAAACCATAACCAACATGTACAATATCTTCCAATGCTGTTTTGTCAAAAAATTAGAAATTCCCTGATCCAGGAAGAAGAAAAGTGTCTCATGAGGGAGTTAGTTACTCTTCTAAGATATCATTAGAAGGGATGAAAAATAGCCAAACTACTCTAGGCAGAAATCATGAGCCTATCTACAATCAAAGGACTTCCTTGGGCAACATGAACCCACGATGTTGCCTTATTTTAGGGATAAAAATAGGTGTTTTCCTTAATGGGGACAAATAGTGGCCCTGTCCAGATGGGCAAGAGAAGCTAGACTCTCCTTAAATTTCCTCTTTTGGCTTTCTAAAAGAGGTTAAAGAAGAAAAGACAATTCAAGAATACATTGAAAAACGAGGGAGTTGATAAATGCTAGTTATACTTACATGGGAAGATTTGGCCTAAAAAGACTGGGCTAAATAATGATGACATATAAAATCTAAACTTCCAATAGACAAGGACAAGGATATTCAAGATACAGGTGGGTCACAATCAAACACTAGTTTTGCTTGATTACATTTAAGACGTATCTCAGAATGAGGTATGCAGGACACATTCTTTTTATCTAAGAATAAAGACTATGCAGTTGGTTTGAACTTCTATCATGTTTCTTAAGAACTAGGAAATGAGTAAGAATATAGGGTAAGCCTGGTAAATCTCACTCTTTATGAACTCAAATGAAAATTCTAAAAATAATCAATTTCATTAGCTAATACACTAATGAGAATTTAAGCTTAAATTCTACCTATTGCTAAACAAAACTTTTTCTTTTTTAGGTGGGGGAGGATCAAACCATTTTGCTGAAGGGCTTGGGAGAGGTGCAAGAGGACTGGGAGGACAATGAGATTCGGTATTCTCAGCGTGGCTGGTATCTTGCCAGCTTTACAGTTGCTAAAACCAACAAAACCTTTTCTAGGTCTCATCTGCTCATAAACATTTCAGCATGACTACTGTCAACATAAATCCTCAGACACTGTTGCCTATAGAATAACCAAAAGGCTAAATATCTCAATGACTTTTCTAAAGAATTCTCACACTGATTTTTAAAAGATCTGTAAACGATGTAAGCCTTTTCCCAAAGTGTGATCAGCTAGTCTGTGGTTAAAAGGTATGAATGAGGGGAAGTCAGGGTGGCTCAGTGGGTTAAGCGCTCGCTTTGCAGCCCTGGGGACCGAGGATCAAATCCAGGCCCTGGCCTGTGCAGACCCATGTGCTGAACTGTGGTAAGCTTCTCATGCAGGAGGCCCCCAGCCCAGTTCCCACCCTGTATGGCACCCGCCCACCTGTGCGGAACAAAACCATGTCAAAAACTGATGAAGTTCAACTATGGAGACTGCTCTGGGCCCTCTCCCTTCTCTCTGTCTCTGTCAAAAACAATAAAATAAATCTTAAAAAAACAAAAAAAACAACAACAAAAGGTATGAATGAGGTCTGGGTACAGAGCCTTGTTACGAAAGTTTTATCAGAAACTATCATCTTTTGTGATGTATGCTCTTAATTCATAGGTTTGCACTGGCAAAGTTGAAACATAAGTAAATAATTCCTTCTAAAATGAAAATATATTTGGTTACATAAATTTATCGTAAGCTGCTAGGTTAACACTGCATAGTTACAAGAGGTCCAAAGCAATAGTCTGCTCATAGGTATGGTTAACAAAAATAGAACAATATGTTGTCTTAGGTTGGACTCCTCCAGAAGTAGACCCTGAGATAAAGATTTGATGGGTAGTAGTTAATTTGGGAGGCAATCTCAGGAAGTACTAATAAGGACTGAGGAAGTGAGACATAGAAAGGAAGTGTTATAGGTACATTAATGAGCAGGTTACAACTGTGGGCACTTGACACTGAAAGACTACAGAGAACATGCTTCAGAGTTGTTCCACCTGAGGGGTGAAGAAGTGGGCACATTTATTTATCTACCAATTCTTGTACTGCACTAAGGGCTGCTCTAGAACTGTGAACGTAACACTTCCAGCTTGACACCAAAAATTTACTCTGCTTGGTTATTTGTATTCCATAACATAACACTTGGCCATTCTCTCTAGTTTTTGTTTTATTTACTGGATTTTAAAACCTTTTATCACTACAGTAAAAACAAAACAATAAACCAGTTATGTAGCCTTCTTCAGACCTAAGGGTTAAATTTTATATATATGTATATATAAACACTTAAATATGACAATATATAAGAATGACCCTAAGGTAAGTTACAGTAGCTGCTTGCTATAGAGTCACTTCTTAAAAATTATTTTTCTTATTTCCTAGAATTGCTATTTGATAATTCCTGGAAAGATCTCAGGCTATTTTTGAAAGAGAAAAATAACAAGCAAGCAGTACACACCAAATGACTATCCTTTATGAAGCCAGAATAGCTCTCTCTGTTTCACTACTTCCCCAGGAAGGAGGCTTCTATTTCTATTCACTACCATTGATCACCCTTTGCATCTATTAATACATATCTTTGTTCCTTATTTCTCCTACCAGAACAAATTCCAACTTGCATGTTTGTTTTAAAGATGTGATGTTTTAACATGGCCTATTAACATGTTGGAATCTCACCTGAATTTTAAGTACTCCAACCACCTGAGCTGTAGGTGGTGTGATGGTGAATTTCCATTCTGATCTCCAACGACCATTCCTATTAAAAGACACACACACATCACTGTAGAATTAGCAATAAGCATAAGAAAGAGGTGATTCCCTACTGAGGCAGAGAATGTGGGGAAAAAAAAAAAAAAAAAGTAATTTCCAATTTGACAAACCCAAGGCTCAATCCATTCAAATATATGTTTGTATCCAAGTGGCCTAATCATACGCTTTTTTTAAGTTATTTTGACTTTCTTTCTTTATATTGGAAGTAGAAAGCCATTCTGTTCAGGGGAGGCTCTTCAGGTGGATGGGCTACTGAATTATGCAATTAACTAAAAGACTATTAACCAAATCCAAATAAAACTCAAGACTTTCAACTGGATATTTTAGTAATTACTTCTCATTTAATATAACAGTATTTTTTTTTTCTTTTTAAAGATAGATTACAAAATCTTAGTGGAAGTAAGCTAAATTATCATGTCGAAATCCCTGATTTTGAAGATGGGGAACTGAAGCCTCTAACTCAAATAACTTATCCCAAGCTATTAATATTAAAAATCAAGTCTCAAGTGCTGGTTTGGTTCCTTTCTGATATAAATTAGATACAAATAAAAGACAACATCTATTTTCTTACCAGAAGTTTTTAGGCTGAAACTGGTGACTTTCAATACATGCAATAATGGTCTGTTGCCCATCTACAGTTTTAGTATAAACCTATTGTTAAAAAAAAAAAAAAAAGTTAAGACTCTGAAAATGTATTTGATTGAAACAATAAACACTGTACAAAAGCAGTGTGCTAAATCACTAAATCCTTAGGGGAGACAAAGCATCAAACAGTATAAACTGACAACTCACAAGAGTTTATGTGATATGAACACAAAGCAGAACATGTTAAATTCTAGAGGACACCGAGGGAAATACTGTTTTACTTCTGATTTAGGGTACAGGGAGGTGCCAGTTAGGCTATGCCTTATATGACAGATGAGATTCTGATTAGCAGAGTCTGGGAATAAAGATGAGTATACAGTGCAGGTAGGAAACTAGGGGTTTGTTCGATGAATGGCAATTATTTTGTCAGGTTAGAGGGTATGTGTGAATTGCACTAGTGGGAGACAAAACAGGATGACAGATGTAGTCCTTGTAGCAATAGATGGCAATGGATAGATACCAAAACAGTATGACCAGAACTGTTATTTTGGAAGAATAATCAATACTGGTTAGGAGGATACAGAATTAACCTACAGTAGGTAACAAGTCATAGTAGTATCAATGGATATCAGGATGCAGAAGCACAATCAAAAGTCTAGCAATATATTGCAAGTGAAGGGCAAAAGAAAGGAAGGAGCCAAAGTACTTGCATGCTTTGATGACTAGAAAGATGGTGGTGTCATTAACAAGTTGGGAAATTCAGATGATGATGTCCAGCTAGTAGTTAGAGACACCAATTGTTCCTTAGTGTGGGAAAGGTGAACAAAAATGTGATCACCAAAAGAAAGCAAAAAGAAAAATAAATAGTGCCTTACAGTCCACAAAATACTTTAACATTTATTTTTTCTTGTTCTAATAAATCTGGTGAAATCTACTGATGGTAAAGTTGAAATTCATAGAGCTTCTTGCCCAAGGTCATTTAGAAAGTAGTAAAGGTAGAACCCAAACCCACTGCTTTTCTGATAGCAAATTCTGTTACATTCCCAACATTAAATAAACTGAGTTTTCAAGACAGAAATATAGTAATGGGGTATATTACTGTACCTACAAAAATAGGGGAGAAGAAATAAGTAGAGACAAAGTAAGAATAATTAGAGGGTGCTGACATAGCAGTCTACACAAAGATAATTTCTAAGAAGTAGCCAATGGGCCTCGGCGTGAATTGCCATACAGAAGAACCAAAAACGGAACACTGGTTCAGGCAATTCAGGAACCATTAATAACCTCAGAAAGCAGTTTCTGTAGAATTGGGACTGAAGCCAAAATTCAGAGGGTTAAGAGGCGGACAGGTAATGAGGAAATGATACTAGAAGCTGAATGTTCCCCAGTTGGTTGTATAGGAGAGAGAGTGGAGAGGATAGAGATATAGATAGGAATGAGGGAAGGAAGGAAGTAAAAGAGAAGTAACTTATAGGAATTACTATGACGGAGGAAAATTTTTTCCCCACTGAAGGATAGGAGGAAAAAAAATTTCTAGATAGAGAAATATATCAGAAGGGGATGATAAGATGGCTCAGTGGGCTGAGGGCTCATCTTGCTCATCAGTGGGTCTGAGGATCATATCCAGGCCCTGGCCCATGCGGACCCCTGTGCTGAACTGGGGTGTGTCCCCAGTTAGGTTCTCACTGGGGTGAGCTTCCCATGTGGGAGGCCCCCAGCAGTGGCATGCCTCCCATGCAGAAGGCCCCCAGCCTGGTTCCTGCCCTATGTAGTCCTGCACCTACCGATGGAGTGAAACTATGTTGAAAACTGATGATGTACAACTATGGAGACTACTCTGAGCCCTCCCCCTTCCCTCTTGTCTCTCTCTGTCAAAACAAACAAACAAACAAACAAACAAACCGAGAAAGAAATATATCAGAAGAAAAAAAGTCACAAGAAGACATCTTTAAGTAGACAGGATAGTATGAAACCTATAGAATAAAGATTCTTCTTCCTCAGATTCAATGGACTAAAGCGAAGATTTCTGTGGGGAAGGAAGGGAAATAAGATTTCATATTAGTCTCAATCCTATTATAATGTAGGGGCATTAGATGCCTAAAAACAAGGGGAAAAGTTGGATACAATATACAGAAAATATCACAGGGAATACTGAGGTGAAATTAAGAATTACTAGGCAGAGTAGTTGAGGAGATAAGAAATTTGGGTAGAGTAGACACTGTTAGAACAATTCCATGAGTTTCTGTTGCTCATTTGTTAGCTAAGAGAAGAAATGGGAAAAGGACACAGGAGGGTTATTTGGTGTAAAAGCTCTCCAAGTTAAGAATGTGTAGTGACAAACTTTGCATAAGTAACAAATGACAAAGTGAAAGTATATTTAGGATTGAATAATTAATTTCTAAGAGTGTGTCATGTCTCTCTTTTCAATACTGGATTCCAAAATGGAATTCTGTATGTATCTACCATAATGGGTTTTCTTTATTATTAAAAAAACATATAATAATAGTAATGATAACCAACACTTACGCAGAGCTTACTTTGTGCCAGGCACTTTCAAAACACTTTCTATGCATTAACTCATTCAATCCTCACAATTCTATGAGATAAGGACTATTGTTTCCATTTTACAGATGAAGAAATTGAAGGTCAGAGATGTTATGTAATTTGCCCAAGATCACACAACTAATTAAGTGACAAGGCTAGGATTCAAACCAGTTAGTATGGCTTGAAAGTAAGCATTGTTAAATATCCTATACTGCATTTTAACTCATTATAAGTACATATTTAAAATATCCTGACATTTTTCTTAGTAATATGCCACAATTTTACAAAGGAGAAATCATGCCAGAGCCCAAATTATCATTTTTTACAGCTAAGAGGTAGTAAAAGAAAGTCAAGTTACCCTTGATTTTTAAAAAATTGTTTAGTTCAAATACTTTTGACTAGACAGTGAAAGTATCTAAACTATGTAGAAATAGCTTTGTATAAAGATACCTACACCAATAAGTCATAAGTGTTGCCAGTAGCTCTCCTGACAATCTTAATTTACTTACCACCTCACATCTAAGCTAAAGACCTTTAAAAAACTGAAATGCGAAATACGATACACTGAGATTTAAAATTTTTATGTGCTATAATTAAAAAAATATATATTTTCCATATAAAAATTTCAATTTACGTCCCTTTCAAAAATTATTTAGGGAATAAAATGCAGGAGACTATAAGAAGTGATGTTTGACTGGCTAAAGTCCCCAAATGATAAAGTAAATGAAAGAAATAAAACACTTTCTAATAGTGAAGGAGGCAGATACTTAACAGTACAGAAGCCGTTGGAATAATGATCTTTCACATAAGCCCTTAAAGCACTGTCACAGGATTCTCTCCAAGACTTCAGACCTCCATCTATGTCCTCTGGCTGGGGGTCACTTGCTTCTTTCCGTAAGTGATCAAATTTAAAGGAAATTTTGTTTCTTGGATCTAAAAATCTGTTATTTCCCAAGTCACCATGTTCTGTAATTAAGACCTTCCAAAGAAAAATTACAAATATGAGTAACTTTGTAAAAAAAAGAAGACAGTTTTTCTTAATATATTTTAGAAAACAAACAAAAATTCTAAAGCTAGTTAACTTTTCATTCAGTCAGATTTCTTTCATATTGACTTTTCAATTAATTCATATTTTTATTCTTATAGTTATAATTATAACTTTTATGTTTACTTTTGTATTTTTTTTTTTACCTATTTCATGAAACTTTTTGTTATTATACTTAGCATTTAAAATAAATAATATATTCAATCACATGGTTCAGAAATGAAAAAAATATACTGTATTTTCCGGCATATAAGACGACTGGGCGTATAAGATGACCCCCTAATTTTACAGTTAAAACATAGGTTTAGGCCTATATTCGCTGTATAAGACTACCCCCCACTTCCGAGGCTGTAGTCTTATACAGCAAATATAGGCCTAAACCTATGTTTTAACTGTAAAATTAGGGGGTCGTCTTACACGCCCGGTCGTCTTAAACGCCGGAAAATATGATAGTCTTTTTCTCACTTTTATCTTCCATTCACCAAATTCTATTTCCCCTTACCCCCAAGTAACTGATTTTATTAATTTAGAGCAACACCTGTTTTTATAAACTTTTACTGAAATAGTCCCATTTGTTTGTTTTTGTAATTGCTTTCCTGCTACAATCACAGAGTTAAGTAGTTATAACTGACTATGTTCTGCAAAGCTTAAAATATTTACTATCCGGCCCTTTACAATAAGAAATCTGCCAATTCCTGATTTAGAGTATTCATTCAGCATTCTTTCTTACAAATACAAACAAATATGAGTATGTACTCTAATTCTCCACCCCTTTCTTTTACACAAAAACTAGCATACAATACTTTTTCTTTTTTGAAATTAAATTTATCTAGATCTTTCCATATTAGTACTTGGAGATCTACCTTGTTTATTATAGCTGTTGGCAAGTGTATTGTATGGATGTACAAAAATTTATTCAACCAATAACCTAATCAATGGATAGTTGGGCTGTTTCCAATCTTTTGCTATTAGGAACACCTTAATTAATGTTCTTGTATGTTCATTATGTACAAATTATGTATATATGCCAAATATAATTGGGGAATAAATTTCCTCAAGTGGGACAACTAGGTCAAAGGGTAAATGCATAATTCTGAAACTGAAAAACTGTCCTCTATCCTAAGGTGTTGTACCAAGTAACAAGACTATCATCAGTAGAAAATTTAATTGGCCATTTCTTTTTACCTTTTAAAAAGTCATTTATATAAGGGCTGTCCAGAAAAAATCCAGCCATTGTCAATATAATGAGAACAGTTACATGGCTGGACACTTTCCACTAGCCCTTGTATTTCCTCTTTTGTGAATTGTTTGTTCATATATTTTGTCCACTTTTCTAAAGACCTTTTCTTTGGTCTTTTTCTAGTTGAACCTGTTATTAATTAGAGAGATTAACCACTTGCACAGTTCCATATATTTGCCCCTAAATTGCCACTTGTCACTTGTGTTTTGAATGATCTACCATTTTTAATAATTACACATGCTTTCAATTTCACACTATTGACATACTGTAGTATGCATAATCATTTCTGAATTAAAGGAGATTTAAGCTATTTACATCTTTACCATTAAGAAGCCACAATGAATTCTAACATAAATAAAGTCTTAAAAATATTTCTTTGGAAAGAATTCATAGTTTTGAGATTTGTTTATATTAGACTACCCTTAAAAAAGCTTGTTTATAATGATGGTAGGAATAATACAAGTAACAATTCCCTAGTCTTATCCTTATAAAGCTTTCTCATTATAATTCTGCAATTTTTATAACTAAAAGATAACTATATCACATTAAAAATTAAATCTGCACTTCCTTAGTTACCATCAGGTGATCGAACACTTCCAAGTTTGTTTTCTATTCCCCAATTCGGTGTAACTGGTTCATGTCTGTCGCTCATTTATTTATTCACTGAACTCTTGGTATCATCCTTAGGTATTTGAATAACCTTTTTATTACATCTGAGGTACATATTTTCTGTTTTTTAAATTTTATTTTTCAAACTTTTTATTATGTAGAAGCCACTTTCCTTTATAAATGTTAATGTTTCATTATTACTCAAGTTATGATTCTTTCTCCATTTCCTACTAAATTTTTATGTTTTAAAGAATAGTTAACTTTTATACCCCATCTGGAATTAATCTAGGTATATAGTTGACACAGAAAAACAAAGTTAGATTAATCCCATACATTTTATCAATTGTTTCTTTTCTCCTTCTGCTTTATGATACTGAGGCTTAAGGGCTCTAAGATCATTACTTTTCTTTGTTTACTGACATTAGTTTTCCTTCATTGTTGTTCTCGATCAGAACAATCCTGTATAATCCTGTAGTCTATTACAATTTTCATGGGAATTGTATGAAATCTACTTGAAAAACAAACTTTCCCATAACATTTGTATTTCTTATTCAGATAAGCTTTCCATATTATTTTTCTTATCAAAAAATATGGCAGTTAAATCTATTTAATTTTCCATTTATTTCTTGTATTAAAATTAAAATGTGTATTGGCAATGTTTTAGAGTGTGAGTGTACATGACCTAGATAGCAGACTCTTTCTTGCTAGTTTCTTATTCAATATACACTCTCTCCTTTTTCTTTACTAACAGAACATCAAAGTTTTTCAAGAAGGCAATGTGTCCAACTAAAGAAATGATACGGGGGTGGGCTGATACATAACGGGACATAACCAGTTCTGTGTAGTCACATTAGCTCCCCTTCATCATTCCTGATCTTTCACACACAGATGCTTACGTTTTTCACCCAGTGCACATTGAAATGGAAGAGTATTCAGACCCAAAAATAGTCAACATGACTTTCCCAGCGAAGGCCTGAGCTTTGAATTTTTTCGGCTGAAGTGATCCCTTATGGTGGTATGCTGTGGACTACCTTTTGTCCTTGGGATCATAATGATGGACCCAAGTTTCATCACCTGTAATGATCACCTATTTTCATTATATATATATACTTATTGTTAAATATATTAGAGTAACATTGGTTAGCAGAAATTACATAGGTTCCAGGTAGGTGTACAGTTCTATAGAATCTTGTCTATGTATTTCATTATGTGTTCACCACCCAGTCAGTTCTCCTTCCATTGCCATATATTTGGCTCCCTTCTCTCCTCTCCCATCCCCGCTTCTCCTTACCCTCAGGTAACCACTAAACTACTGACTGTGTTATAATAATCTTTTAAGAAATCATCACCTTTTCCAAAATGTTCTAGGAGAGTTCCTGAGAAATGTGAACTCTTTCAGCTTTCATTTCATCAGACAGCATGCATGGTACTCACTAGCACAAATTTTGTAGAATCCAAATATATTTTTAGAAATTCCTAATTTACTAGCAATTAATTTCTTTTACTCTTTCTTTTAAAGTTTTATTTTATTGTTTGAGTGAAGGTGAGAGAGAGAGAGAGAGAGAGAGAGAGAAGGGGGGAGGGCTCAGAGCAGTCTCCATGGTTGTACATTACTAGTTGTGACATAGTTTCATTCCAACCAAGGTGGATATGGGGCCGCATGGGGCAGGAACCAAACTGGGGCCTCTCGCATGGTAGGTGAGAACCTTCGCTGCCATCCCAATGGTTACCAGTTGCTTCCTGCAGTTCAGCCTATGTTTGCACGGGCCAGGGTTGAGATTCAATCCCCCAAACTTCCGGTTGCAAGCCAAGTGCTCAACCTGCAAGCTATCCTGGCACCCTTTTCTTCTTTCTTTTTTTTCGATGTGATTATTTCACGGGTCAGTGCTTCAATGCAATTTTTTAAGATTTATTTTATTATTCTTGACAGAGATAGAGAGAGACAGAGAGAAGGAGTAGGGCCCAGAGTAGTCTCCACAGTTGTGTATCATAAGTTTTCGACATGGTTTCACTCCACACAGGTGGGTGGGGGCCAAGTAGGGCAGGAACCAGGTTGGTGACCTTCTGCATGGGAGGAATGCCCCCTAGAGCCAGGGGCTGAACCAGGGGGCAAGAACCAAACTGGGGGCCTCCCGTATGGGAAGCACACCCCAGTTTAGCACATGGGTCCAGATGGGCCAGGGCAAGGATTCAATCCTCGGTCTCTGGGGCTGCAAAGTGAGTGCTCAACCCGTGGAGCCATCCAAGCTTCCCTCTTCAATGCAATCTTGATGAAACTGATCACTTGCAGTCAGAGGCATTCAACTCTGGTTTGTCACTCAAATCTGTTTGCCCCACTTCTCCATCTTTGAATTGCCTTACCCTGTATCTTACTGTACTCACATCAACACACTGATCACCATAAACAGCTTGAATTTGTCTGTGAATTTTAATTAGAGGAACTTTTTCCACTGCTAAGAATTCAATAACAGGGATGCAGGATAGCTCAACAGGTTGAGCGCTTGTCTTGCAACCAAGAGGTCTGGGGATCGAATCTCAGCCCTGGCCTGTGCAAACCCATTTGGGAGACCTCCAGTTCGGTTTCCGCTCCACACAACCCCACATCCACCTGTGTAGAATGACACTATGTTGTAACTAGTAACGTACAACTATAGAGATTGCTCTGGGCCCTCCCCCCTTTTCCCTCTGTCTCCCTCTCAACTTCTCTCAAAAAAATAAAAAATAAAAAAAATAAAAAATAAACAAAAGAATTCAACAGCACACTTTTTTAAATCAAACGTCTGAACACTCTTCCATTTCAATGGAAAATGTTAAGTATCTGTGAAGAATAATAGAGGGGAGATACCATGTGACTAACTACACAGAACCGGTTATATCCAGACATGTTTAATGTAACAAAAAAAAAAATCACAGTCCAGGCAAAATTTATCAGCCCGCCCTCATACTTCCCAGCAAGGAATGATAAAGTGATATATGCATTCTGGCAATAACTTATCAGTGGAAGTTGCTTTTGGAATGGCCAACAGCACCTTTTGCATCTTCCCCTTCCTTCCTGAAACAAAGATTCAGTGCCAAGAACTGGAGCTGCTATCTTGAGAGTATAATCAAAACCATAGCTAAGGATGGCAGAACAGAGAGAGAGCTATAAGCAATTTAGGTCTCTGATGACTTCATGGAGCTGCCTGCCATATCAGCCCTTTTACCTCTGGATTCCTTACTTAACAAAAATAAAATCTCTATTTAGTTAACCCACTGTAGTTGATTTTTTGTTATATGCAGTTATGTTCTCCACTTTAATAACTCATACATCTTTTTTTATTTTAGTTTCCAGGTAATACCTTTTGGTTTTTATTGTTGCTTTTATGGCTAAGAATGTGATCTCCTTTTGAGTACATTTTTAAATTGGCTACTACCAGGTATATGGGAATGTTGACAATGTTGGCCATTTCTTATATCATATATCTGGACACAGACCTTATTATTTCAGTAATTGCTTTGTATTATAAAGTATACAATTATCAATCATTTATTTTCCAGTATTTTTTCTTTTATACTTGTAATTAAGATAGGCAAAAAATAAACCAAAGCAAAAAACAACAAACAGAACAAACTCCAATAATCCTATAACACCAATACATAGAGCGCTAACATTTTGGTGTATATTTCCCCACATTTTCTTTTCTATACACATCCATTTACTTTTTCAATTATTTTTTTTTTTTCTTCAAATGTTAAGCTGTATATACTCTCATGTTCTAATATGTCATAAAATAGGAAGCACCTTACACTTGATGGCACTTAGGACCATGTCAGTTTAATAGGCAGTGTTTTTTTCTTTCTTAGTGGTAGATGAAATAATGGTGTACCTTTCACAGAATTTAAGATGCACTGGTCCGAATATGCTTTATCTGTTCATTTAAATATCTATAAAAATAAACTAGTATAATTCCACATGTTGCTTTACGTTTCAGATGAATATACCTGAATTATGAACATCTTCCAAGATAGGTATTTATTATCAGTTTTCAATGGTTACAAAATATTTTGGCCTATAGATATTTAATATTTAATTTGATGTTGGACAGTTATATTATCCTCAATTTTTCACTATTCAAAACCTTGCTTAAAATAATCTTTGCATACATTTCTACACTAATTTTCCTAGCACAAATTCTGTTGACTTGTGGTAACGGCATTTGGTATTTAGTGCCATATTGTTTGAAGTGTATAACGAAGTACACATTAATAATTTACAAAGCTCTGTCATGCAATATTAGTAACTATGATAATAATGGAAATATTTGCTTTGTTCCTATATTTGAATAAGAATGCTTGTTTTCCCATTAATTATAATGTGTCCTATTATTCTTATCAAGGAGAATTAGAAACAGCTGGAAAACCTATGTAAAACTCAACTCCTTTTATTTTCACTATTCTTGTTAGGGGCAGTCTTTTCCTGTCAAAGAAACTACTAGGATTATCACAGAGGAAGAATTTCCTAATATGCAGAATATTTATAAAAGTTATGAAAACTAACACATGAATTCATTCAGCATCTTATCTTCAGACAGCTACTTTGGTTTATACAATTTCTATTACCCTCCAGGCCTAGCCTATATAATAGGAACAATTTTTACCTGATCTTCATATCCTTCTATCTTCACGGGTGTGAACTGATCCATGTTATACTGGGCAAATGCACTGTTTATAAAAAGTTAAAAAAAAAAAAAAAGGATGGGGAGAGAATTATATATAAACAAACACAAAAGGTTTTTCACATAATAGTGAGAGAATGTGAAAATACTCCCTGGTGCTTCTTCCCCCTTTCTCTCCAGACAGCTGGTGATATCATAATGCCTTCCAGATTCCTGTAAGAACTCCTCTCCATAGCAATCTCAGAAGTATCCTAAGTTCTGAAATTACCTTTTCCTTTACATTCTTAAGCTCCAACAGAGCTCACACTTAGACAATTCCTAAATTTTAAGCAATCTGATTATTTTGAATTACCAACAGTTTTAATCATTTACACAGAAGCTTTCAGTAATCCAAAAAATCTTCAGTTGATGTACTACCTTGGAAATGTCTTCTCTATTCTGGGCTCTCTAAGATGGGGAGGAGAGACTGTAATTAAATGTACTGGAGAGAGGGTGAGATGAGAGGTAAGCACAAGTCTAGAGGAGAACATTAGAGAGAGCAGAGGTTATTAAATAGAATAATAAATAATCAAAGTACATGTTGAGTTGTTCAGTGTTGTATTTATGAAACTCTGTGTTTTCAATGGCTCCCTAGTACATCTTAACAAAGTAAGCTAAAGTAAAAGATAAGGCAAAAGAGATAGAAATAAGCTCTAAGAAAGCATAACACACTTATATTCTTATTAGGTTATCAGTCTTCTCACAGAAGTCACTTGCCAAGAGTTAAAAATCTTTTTTTTAAAGACTTATTGTTTTTGACAGAGACAGAGAGAGACAGAGAGAGAGAGAAGGGTGAGGGCCCAGAGCAGTCTCCATAGGTATATGTCATCAGCTTTCAACATGGTTTCATTTCACACAGGTGGGTAGGGGCTGCGCAGGGTGGGAACTGGGCTGGGGAACTCCAGCAGGGGAGGCATGCCCCCTCGAGCCAGGGGCCAAACCGGGGGGGAGGGGGGGGGGCAAGAACTGAACTGGGGGCCTCTGCATGGGAAGCACATCCCAGTTCAGCATATGGGTTCATATGGGCCAGGGCTGGGATCCGATCTTTGGTCCCTGGGGCTGCAAAGCAAGCACTTAACTCTCTTAACTTGCTGAGCCATCTTGGCTTCCCTGAGTTAAAAATCTTTAACTCTTCAAGAGTTAAAAACATCATTCCAGCCCAATTTTAACATAAAAAAACACCTATTGGACCACAGCTTTTAAGCAAAACATTAAACTTTTCCTAGACTTTTCAAGAGAAACAAAAATAACAAATATTTAAACTTCAAATATTTAAGGCTCTTCAATATTCTCATTTTAAGTTGTTGTGTTTTTGTCTAAAGATTTATTTTTATTGTTTTTGACAGAGAGAGACAGAGACAGAGAGAAGGGAGAAGGCCCAAAACCGTCTCCACAGTTGTACATCATCGGTTTTCTACATAGGTGGGAGAGGGCCTGCACAGGGCAGAAACCGGGCCTGGGTCTTCACCCCGATGAGAACCGAACTGGGGGCACTCCCTAGCTCAGCACACGGGGCTGCATGGGCGGGGGCCGGGATTTGATCCTCGGTCCCGGGGGCTGCAAAGTGAGTGCTTAACCCACTGAGTCATCCCGGCTTCCCCTTAAGTTGTTGTGTTTTTTAATAAGTAATTTTCTCATAACACTCCATCTCCATGTAGGAAAATGAGCCCTAAACACACTGGTTTTTCAGAAAGGAATGCAAATTAAATGTTCATGGAAAGTGGATTAAATATTAATTTCAAAAACGCTTAAGGAATTAGGGAGTAAAACATTTCATTCTAGGATGTGTCCTAACACTATAGATTACAAATACCAACACCAAAATTTGTTAACATTTCCTCTATCTCAAGTAAATAATATCTCCATTCTACCAGATGTGCAGGCCCTAACTTAGAACCATCCTTGATTCCTCCTTTTCTCACACTTCACATCCAATCCATCAGTAATCTTATAGGTTCTACCTTGAGCACATAATTAGAGTCTGACTCCTTATCACCTTACTGCTTCTCTACCAGTCCAGTCCAAATTACCATTGTTTATCTCTGAACTATCTTCTAAGTACTCATTTTACTTCAGTCGTCCCCCTACCCCCGCCCCCTTCCCCTGCATAGCAGCCAGTGATTATTTTAAAATATAAGTCTCCGGCATGTCATTCCCTGCTCAAAATACTCAAATTTCCTATCAGAATAAAACCTACTCTTTAATTTGGTCTATAGTGCCCTACTTGTAAGTGTGGGAGTTATCGGAAATATTATGGTTCTGGTGGTTGGAAGCATAGGTGGAAGTCCAGTAAAGAGGATAAATCCTAGGTTGTTCAGGCCTCTTTGATTTTATATAAAAGGCAGTAATAATGAGGATGATGATTTTTGAAACATTTGCTGAGTACTTACTCTGAGGACTAGGGCCAAGGGACCAAAGCACCTCATGGAAATAAAATTGAACTCTTCACTTGTATGGAAAATAAAATATTTGGGCATAAAACAATTCTCTTTAGTAAGGGGTTCTCTAGGAATCTAGAGTCTATAAGAACCAGAATAAGTATTTATAAACGCAGAGCTTTATTGCCAGTGCAATTAAAACAACTGAAGCATCTGAACTACACACCAAATTCTGTCATTCCTAATTGGAAATGGGACAATAAGCTTAGGATGCAAAAAACCCTTGTGTCTTGGTATTCCCTTTTTGCAGTATCTTATCAAATGAAGTACAGAGTAGATTTATTTTGGGTAGCTAGCTCTCAAAGATAAAACCAAGACCAATATGGCAGGCAAATTAAAGAAACTGCCTTGTGAGATAACAAATTCCTTATTATTAGAAGCATTCAGGTTAGATAACCATCTGTTGACAAAATTTAGATGAGATTCTTTCAATAGAAGAACAGAGAGTAGACAGGAGTTGAACTAGCAAATTATGAAAGTCTTTTTAGATTGTATGCGGCAAAGAAAAACCAGCATTAGATCTTTAGTGTGTGCCATAAATCAATGTATAATATTCTAAATCATTATATAATTAGGGTATCATTCATGGTGACAATTATAGTGATGGTGTGCAAATTTTAGGTTTGTAGAATCTGACACCAAAATGAAAGTAGCATGGGGCAGGAGAGGATGACTGGTCCTAGGCAGTAGCTCTTAGAACAATTTTCTATAGTTAAATATTCTAAATCAATTACATTTCACACCAAGTGCCTTCATGATAATTATTTGTGGCTCTGCATCAAGATCCTTGTCCCATCTCCTCACACTACCCTTTTCAAGACATTACCCAATTCTATTTTCCTATTTACCAGAGGAAATCTGGGCCAGTTGAATAAACAAAAACTGAACCAGAACTTTGCATTGAAGAGTAAAGAACAGTGATAAAGGCAGAAAACAAGAGGCCTTGAAAGCTAGACAGTGTTTAGATTTGAAGACAAAACAAAAGCAAAACAGACAAAAAAAACAAAAACCCACTCCACTGTCATGTTTTGAGGACAAACACAAAATGAAAATGATACTTTATAAAGATTAATTAATTAGCCTCACAGGGATAAGGAGTCAAAGGCTGGGTAAAATAATCATGCTATTATTCTATAGTTAATTCTTAAATATCTGCTATTCTTTGGCAATTTGAAAAACATTTTCATTCCTCATCAGCAGTCTAACCTTTCTCTAACTATCAGTTTAAAAAATTCAACATAAACATTAGCTCTTACAAGAAAACCTAAGTGCTAACATTATATTCTGTTGTAATAGGGGACATTTGCACAAAAATACAAATAAATAAGATCATATATAATAAGTTTTAAGGAAGTAAACATTTTGGAGCAACCTGTTTTCTCCAAGAAAAAAACAATGAAAACTGCTAAAACCAACAACTTTATTTTGAAGAATTTTAAACTTAGACCTCAGGGTACTAGTTTACTATCTAACATGGTTTATCCAATATTAGAATAACAGTTTAAGTGGATTTAAAAAAATATACTCACTGTGCTGCCCCTTCCCTGAGGAGATTGTCATTATTAAGTAGTAGCCGGACATCTGAGGAAAAATATGTTAAGAGATGTTAAAATTAGAAACTAATAAAAATAGTAATAAAGAATCCTTTAAATTAGATTAAGAATTGCAGCACTGTCTATAACATCAGACCAAGGAAGCTGGGCACAGTTCAGTCAGTGGCAGTGAAATTGCTGATTATATTTTTCTTTGAATAATCTAATGTGGGGTGGGGGGCTACAATATTTTTAAAAAGGCTGTGTCAAGTCTAGTTCACTTTTCTTTTGGAAGAGGAGGGTCCTTGTTACCAAAGGCCATCGACTCTTAGAGCTTTTGAAAGAAGGAGTGACAGAGGCCAATCTGTAGCCCTCATGCCACAAGTGGCTTTGCCAAGTCTTAATCTAATGAGTTGGTATCAATTATTTTCATAATATTCCTATAAAGCATATTCAGTTGTCAAAAATACAACAAGGGCCTTCTAACTACAAAGACCATTAATTTTGTTAAATCAAGAACTTATCTGAATTAATCAGTCAGATAAAGTTCAAGTCAATGGAGAATTTTCTAAAAGCTCAGCTGTTGACAATTTACATTTGGTCAATGTAGGGAAAAAGACTATGGAAAGAAAGGTTGCACTTGATTCCCTTTGCAGTTAGTATTCAAAGTCTACAGACAAGTCCATCAGAAAGAATGTCTTAATTTTTAAAATTACATTATTTTTTCTTATAATATATGTTTATATGTTGTACTAGTTACTTTCTCTCTGGATCATTAGTTTTTACCAATGGAGATTACTGATTATTCCATGATGTGGAGCTCTGGGTCAGATACAGATAGATAAATAACACACAGTTCCTCTCAAATAGGTACCCTTATGTAAAACTAGAATTTCAAAATAAATGATTGCTAAACTAATGCACAAAGATTACGATTTTACTTAAGGGGAACTTTAAGATGAATTAATGACATGATGTTTGTTTTTATCACAAGTTTAAGATGCCTCATCTACATTTTTATTTTGTAAGTCGTGTTAAGACAGTGAATAGTATGGAAGGTTGTAAATGTATTGGAATAGTGATTGTACATTGATTCCAATGTATTGGAATAGCTAATGAATGAAAATCTTGACAGAATAACACTGGAATGGCCATAAGGGCTGTCCAGAAAAGAAACAGCCATTGTCAATATAACAAGAATGGTTACACAGTTGAATACTTTACATAGCTGATTACAGACAGCCCTCACATATTTAATCTTGAGTTCCTTAGCTATACCTATAATATATTATAAAGATTAAAAGAGATAGCAAGCACTCAGTAAGTGCTTATATGTTGTTAAGGAAGGCTTAAAATAACTAAATACTAATTTTTACTCACCGTTAAACACTTCATTAAATTCCCCTGGGGGTGCATGAGTGATGAATTTAGCAGCTATACGTACCTAGAGATATAAAGTCTACAGTCAAGGAATATGAAGAGTAACAGATAAGAGAAGGAATTAACAGACTACATTTTAATTATTTCCCTTAAAATAGTATTTCCTGTTTAAACTTTTAGGTACTACTCACCTTATATTATACATTATTAAAATATTCATCAATTACTATAAATAGTAGCAACATTTTTACTGACCAAAAAAAGTTTTCCAAAATGTCTCTGCTCCACTTCCCTTAATTTCATTTTTTTTAATTGTTAAATTTATCGGAATGACATTGGTTGATAACAATTACATTGTTTCCAGGTGTACAATTTTACATTACATTGTCTCTACATCGCATTATGTGCTTACCACCCAGAATTAGCTCTCTTTCCATCACCATATATTTGATGCCTATTTAATTTTTTTATAGATAGGATTTTATTTTGTACTGCTGTAACAATTCCATTACAGACCAAGGGAAAAAAAGAATAAAGAAAAAGGATAAAACCACCACACTGAGTAAATTATTAAAGCCTTTCTATTTTTTCATAGGATTCTTCCATTTGGTAGACTTATTGTCATATCCCTTTCAAAACAGACAAGATGCTTATGCTCTACTGAACCTCGAAAGAAATAACACCTTTCAAAGTTTACTTATGTTTTCACATAGGTTACACTTCAAAAAAACAGTATAATAGTAAATTGTACTTTTGGTATGCATAAAGGTTTGCAGCTTTATGAGATCTACCGTACTAAGAAAAATGGTCCCTGGGAGGTGTGGGGTGTGTGTGTGTGATGTTCCCAGGAGTGACAAAGCACAGCACCAGCAATGCCAGCAGATGCTCAGACACAATGAATGCCCAAAGAAGTCTCAGGGTGTGAACACATTCCCAAACACAAGAAATACCTAGAGATTACCAAAAATAATTAGGGGTGGGATGGTGATGAGGGAGCATGAGCTGGGGAGATGTGAGAATGAATGAAGGTGTAATTGATTGGTCTCTTTCATACCATTAAGTTGAGCCTACACTATGTACCTGGTCCTATGCTAGGTATTAGATAAAAAGACCTGGTTTCAGTTACCAAGGAATTCAGTTTTGTTATCAAGGCATTTAAATATGCAAAAGCAGATGTCAGAAACTCCTAGAACATTTTAATGTTTTAATTTTTAATACAAATTAAAAAAAAATTAGAGTTTGACAAAGTTCATTAAACTCTGTTCAGTTGGTGTGATACAATTCCCCTTACCTCCTTATTTTAGAAGAAAACTGAGGCCCATAGAGGGTAAGTGATTTTTCCAAAATCACACTGGTTTTCCAAATTTCCCAACATTTCAAATCATTCTTTCCCGCTGCACCACAATACCTCACTTATAATTCATTAAATGAATGCCTCTGTTCTGTCCTTGCCCCCCACCCCATTCATGCTTATAAAGAAAAAAGTATAGTGAATAAAAAGTGGCTTCTGGGGGAAGCTGGAATGGCTCAGCAGGTTGAGTGTTCACTTTGCAGACCTGGAGCCCGAGGATTGAATCCCAGGCCTGGCCTGTGTGGTCCCATACGCTGAACTGGGGAGTGCCCCCAGTTCAGTTCTTGCCAGGGCCTATGTGGGAGGTTCCCAGCCCAGTGCCTGCCCTGTGCAGCCCCACGCCCACCTGTGGAGTGAAACTATATGGAAAACTACCGGTAATGCTGTCAACTATGGAGACTGCTCTGGGCCCTCCCCATTCTGTCTGTCAAAAAACAATAAAAATAAATCTTTAAATAAAAAAGCATGGTTTCTGAACCAGAAAAATCTGGGGTCTGAACTTTTTTCTTTTTCTTTTTATTAATTTTTTTATATCTTTTTTATATTTATAGAGAGTAATCATTTTATCTTCAGTGCATATTTATTTCCATTCCACTTTTGACAGATAGAGAGAGAGACAGAGACAGAGACAGCTAGAGAACCAAACTGTGGGAACTCCCCAGTTCAGCACGTGGGTCCTGCCTGGGCCGGAGCCGGGATTCGATCCTCGGTCCTCGCGGCCTCAAAGCGAGCGCTCAACCCGCTGAGCCATCCTGGCTTTCCCCTGAACTTTTTTCTGACAAATTACACTACCTTGCTTAGCATTAAGGCTGGTCTTAATAAAACCGCTAGATGTTCTGGAAGAAATCAACTTATACTCTTAACCAAAGATTGGGCATCTGAGTTTGTACCTGCTTAGGCTTTATGCTTCTGTCCAAAGATTTTGTAACAGATTATATGAATACTCCTTAGCAAAGGTAACTGAAAAGAGGGCAGACAAAAGAATGGCAGTGTTAAGTGATGACTTGTTAGAAAATACCCATGGCAAATAAGCTTCAGGGCTTAATTCATCATATAAGGACAATATTTCTCCTAGTGAATTAAACAGGTAAACAAAATCAAGAAAATCCAGTTAAAAATTAAAAGTATATTTCGTGAGCAGAGACCTCTTATATTTATATAGGTTTTCAACATCTCTCCTAAATAATCAACAAACCTGTTTTCTCAAAAAGTGCCTTAGGGAAAGCTGGGATGGCTCAGTAGGTTAAGCGCTTGCTTTGCAGCCCCAGGGACCAAGGATTGAATCCCAGCCCTGGCCTGTGTGGATCCATATGCTGAACTGGGTGTGCTTCCCATGCGGAGGCCCCCAATTTGGTTCTCTGCCCCTAGTTCGGCCCCTGGCTCAAGGGGGTGTGCCTCCCATGCAGGAGGCCCGGGCCTGGGTCCCCGGTTCCAGGCCTGGCTCCTGCCCTGTGTGGCCCTCTGCCCACCTATGTGGAATGAGACCCTGTCGAAAAACTGATCAAGTGCAACTATGGATTCTGCTCTGGGCCCTCCCTCTTCTCTGTCTTTCTATGTCTCTGTCAAAAACAATAAAATAAATCTTAAAAAAAAAATGGTGCCTTAAAGATGATATATCATTGTCCAAACTTAAACCATATAAATCCATTTGTCAGTTATAGTATTTTTGAGGTTGTATACAAATATTCTATTAGTTAAATGAAGGGAATAATATGCTAATTACACTTTTTTCAGTGTTAAAATTCTCTCTACATTTATTTATACTTTTAAAATGTTGAATCATGAAATAAAGGAAACAGACAGTGCAAAAAACCCCAAACAAGTAGTTCATCTCATATTCCACGTTTCCTAATTTTGGTATCTTATCATTTTGGTAGTCTTAAGCATTTGGAACCAAGTAACCGAAGAGTCTAAGTAACTAGAAGAGTAGAGCTCATTCTCAGAAACTGAACTCAAGGATAAGAGCAAAACCATTTATTTCTGCAAGTTACTACACTTTCCACTTCCTGTTTTATTTAGGCAGCTCATCATGACCATTTCAGGTAACAACGCAGAAGTTAAAAAACCCAACTTCCTCTTTATAAAGTGATAAAGACTTCAACAGTTTGGTATGAGAATGGTTGACCTTACTAGTTTTATAGAAATACTTGCAAGATAATCAAAGACCTTCATTACCAAATTCACCTCTGGGTTCACTGCTTTCAGAAAATGTAACAAACATAAAAAGCAGTGTTAAAATATATTTAGCATCATGACACATATGTCTTAAAAACAAACAAAAAAATCAAATGCAGTTGAGATATTAGTGAAAAAGAAAAAAACTAAAACTTTTACAGTTCCTTCTAGGAAGAATACATACAAATTAAGGCTGAAAAAATGGGGGCGAGTTGATAAATTTTGCCTGCACTGTAATATTTTTTGCTACATTAGACATATCTGGATATAACCGGTTCTGTGTAGTCACATGATATCTCCCCTCCATCATTCTTGACCTTGTACACACAGATGCTTACATTTTTCACCCAGTGCACATCGAAATGGACGAGTGTTCAGATGGGTTCAAACAGCGTGCTGTTACTGAATTCTTGACAAGAGGAAAAAGTTCCTCCAATTTTTTGAAAATTTTGAAAAAGAAGGTGAGGACCTCCTTCAAGAAGATCATTACAGGTGATGAAACTCAGGTCCAGTATTATGACCCTGAGAACAAAAGGCAGTCAGTTCATGGAATACTGCCATAAAGGATCACCTCAGCCGAAAAAATATGAAACTCAGGCCTCTGCTAGGAAGGTGATGGTGGTATTCCATTTATCACCTGTAATGATCTTCTTTAAGAAGTCCTCATCTTCTTTTTGAAAAATGTCAAGAAAAAATTGGGAGGTAAGGTGCTGGTAAGAATTCAATAACAACAGTGTTTGGATAGAATGTCTGAACACTTGTCCATTTTGATGTGCACTGGGTGAAAAATGTAAGCATCTGTGTGTGCAAGGTCAAGAATGATGGAGGGGAGTTATAATGTGACTGCACAGAACCGGTTATATCCAGATATGTCTAATATAACAAAAAAATATTACAATGGAGGCAAAATTTATCATTTAAAGGTTATTTATTGTTCATAACTAAGATATTCATATCAACAAGTCTTGTTGGAAAAATACTTTCTCAATTCTTGAATTCAATTAAAAGGAATCAAAAGCCTGGAGAAAGAATGCAAGATAGGCATAAAGCTGAAGGAGAACTGAAAAAATCTTACAAGTCAAAGCCTTTCCTTTTTACTTAAAGATCCACAACAGAGAAATACAGATCAGTTTCATCTGTCTGTAAATAAGAATCTAATAAAATTTCAGTAATCTCAAATCATGAATTACATGAGCCATTTAATGTTATCAGTTATTCTTCTTCATACTAATAAAGACAATGTTGGTAATGTAATAACTATTTACTGAACATGAAACTCATCAACATTTTATGGCAGAATTACCTTATTAATTTTGATTTGCTTGCTATGTCATTATTAAAATTAAGCAATACCAGAGGGTATGGGGGGAGGGGTTGGTGAAGGGAGGGAGAGGGCATCAAATGTATGGTGACGAACGGAGAAATGACTTGGTGGTGAGCACACAATGCAACACACAGATGATGTATTGTAGAATTGTACGCCTGGAACCTATGTAATTTTTACTAACTAATGTCACTGCAATAAATTTAACAACAACAAAAAATTAAGCAACAAAAGAGGTGTGCTGGGATATAAGAGGAACATTATCACAGATCTGCTATTATAAAATCAAGACTATTCATGTTATCAAACAATGTCAATATTCAAAGACATCTTAATTTGCATTTTGAAAAATATGACATCCCTGCCCCCAACTTAATTAAAAAGGTATTCTAACCCAGTGTCAAAGATAAAAACCTGACAGCACTGCTAATGTAGTACTGCTGGATACAATAAGCTTGTTAAAAGTTTTAGTGAAAATTTGTTATAACAATATTTTTGCTTAATAAGTGGATCTCAGTTGGGCTAACAAATGTTATGTTACACCATGATTTTTCACTGTAATTTAATTTCACCTCGATCATAACTATTGTCTTAGAACAAGCATTTATTATAGTTTATTCTCCAGTGTTAAGTTTATACATAAGATGCCATTCCCCCAAAACTTACATTTATGAGAATTTCCAAGAAACAGAAAATTTAATGCTGAAGTGCTGTTCAGTGGCTTGTGAGTGTTTAGCATATTCTTCAGCACTTCAAAATGACATGCCATATATAGATATAAAATGCTGTACAAGGAACTGCTGGATCATAAGCAGTCCCCTCCACCCTCCATTATCCCAATCTCTTTTATTGAAAGAAGGGAGTGCCAGATATATCTACAGAGCACTCAAGGGTGCACATTTTGTAACAGCCACTGTAGGAAATAAAAGACATAATTCTTAAAGCGCCTTTGAATAAGGACACAAGTTACACACTGACAAATTCAACTATAATCAAAGACCTAGGTGGAGCATCCTAGAAGGCAGGATGCTTTGTCCAAACTTGAATGCGTTAACACAATGTTTCTGTGCTATATAAAACCTTTCTGGAGTTAAAAAAAAAAAAAATCCGCTGGTTATTCTTGATTTGCTAACAAGAAATCAAAACTATTTTTCAAAAATTATCGTTTTGAGGATGTAAGATGCAAGGAATGGAGTCACCGCGGGGGCCCTAAGTGCAGACCTACAATCAAGGAAGGGAGTGTCTACTAGGAAGAGTGGTGCTCAGATCCTGAATCAAAGGTCTTGAGGCTTACACATTTATTATTGCGAATTAGTTTAGCCTATATGAGAAGAGAGGGGGCAGACAACACAGGGGGACCTCTCCCTGTCGCGGAGTCGTGACAGCAAAAATCACTTCCTGGGGAAGGAGGAGCAAAAGGGAAGTTAAGA
Source organism: Craseonycteris thonglongyai (assembly GCA_004027555.1). NCBI lineage: Eukaryota > Metazoa > Chordata > Mammalia > Chiroptera > Craseonycteridae > Craseonycteris > Craseonycteris thonglongyai. The sequence goes on from PVKE010010885.1 coordinate 29,705, forward strand.
GGCCACCCTGACCAGGAAGTGACTCGCCCTAAACTAGCCTCAATCACATTTAAAAATGGGGGGATGGGGTGAGCCTCCAACAGCTAAAGGCGGTAAAAAGACTGCTTCTTGATCGTCGCGACATCACCATCGCCCCCTCTTTTAATTATAGAGAAGAGTTCACAGTTACGATTCAATAAGGGAACGTCTCTTCTCTTTCAGGAAAGCCACTGGGCTGTGCGTCAGACCCGGGAGGGAAAGAAGAGAGTTGAGGAATGGGGAACTGGGGCCACCGGGAGCCGGAGGAAAGCCCCTTACGAGGAAAGCGTACCAACTGCAGAGAGCGTGCGCCTGCACAGGCTAACGCGCTTCTCTTCTCGGGACACTTCCTGGGTTCCCATTGCAACAGGGTCGAGCCCGTTCCCTGTCGTGAGAGGAGGTGAGAGAGGCGGACCCCTTACCTTCTCATCATCCGACACCCGATCCTCAAAGTCCGCCATCTTGGGCAGCTCTAGCCCAGCCCAGCCCCGACGCGAGGCAGGCCGGGAAGGAAGCCGGGGGATGGCCTCGTCGCGGGGGCCGTCGGGAGGAGCCGCCCGGAAACGCCGGCCTGGAGGCCGCCATGTCAGTCACGGCCGCGGGGGGTGCCTGCGAACGCCGTCGCCCCGGGAAGTCGCTTTCCCTGAAACGACTTTAAGTCGGTCTAATAACTTTCTCACTGAGTTTCATTCATTCCTCCATTCATCTAGGGAACACGGGGAAGAGTGTTTCGACTGTTGTTGATGCCAGGGCTCCACCCGACCCAATAGCAGTTGCTACTCCTGTAGGCTTTCCCAGCACCAGTGATTCCCATGGCAGTCGAGTGCAAAAGGGCTAAGTCGGATCGGCCCCTACTCGGTCGGGAAGGTGGGGTGAACGGTGACCCTATGGAAGCAAAGCCACTTCACGCCGGGGTCACATCTCAGTTCAACTCCACAATAGGTGCCTCTATCTCCCGCTTCCTGCCCTTGGAAGGAGTGCGTAGCCCCAGTCCTGGGATGCTCCTCCACCTTCCAAACCCCGGTCCCCGTTCCTGGGGACCCGGCCTCCGCAGAGGCCCACTCCAGGTCCGCCACTATCCCAGGATTCCTGACTCCTGGTTTCCTGCCCTTCTCCCCTCCCAGCTCCCGGAGCCTGCGGGAGAGCAAGATGGCGGACGGTGACGGCGCGGCTGCAGCCGCGGCTGCTGCGGCTCCGGCTGCACCTGCTCCGGGCCTGAGCCCGCCGCGGGTCTGGAGGGAGCGGCTGCGGGCCGGGCTAGCGGGGACTGGGGCCTCGCTGTGGTTCGTGGCGGGGCTGGGGCTGCTTTACGCTCTGAGGGTCCCTCTGAGGCTGTGTGAGAATGTGGCAGCGGGTGAGAGGCCCACACCTCCCCGGGGACGGGCGGGGGGCCGGGGCCGAGGGAGTCCCGGGAGGGCCTCGGGTAGGGAGTCCGTGGCCCGCGACCAAGTGGGCTCTTTTCCCCCTGGGCCGCAGCTCCGCAGCTGACTGTCAAGCCGGCCCTGCAGCTGCCGGCTCCTCCCCAGGGCGCGCAAGGCCCGCCCCGCCCTGCCCGCGTTTACCTGAAGCAAAGCCACCTGACGAGCTAAGCGCCAGGAGCGGGGGCCGACGGGAGCAGCCGGGCCGGGGTGCGGACTTGACGCGCACCCTCTCACCACTGGGAGGCGCCCCGGAGACCGCTGAGGCGCCCGCCGCTCGGCGCCCGAGTGCCCGCGCCCGAGGCCAAGGGACGAGCGCCTGTGTGTGCAGAGCTCTGGGGGGAAGTGCCACCACCTCAGCCAACTCTTCTCATATTTTAAAGCAGTTCTGTCACGATATAGTTTTCCGTGGTATTTTTGTCTGTTCTTTGTTTGGGGCTTTATCTTGAGTGGAATAGAAAAGTACAGGAAGTAGAGAGAGAGCCACACACGACAGTGAAGTTCTCTCTTGAGTGCTTCCAGCATTTGTAGGGAGCTTGCTGTGTAGTCTGAGCTGAAGACAGGAGGACGGGTGAGAAGTGGTAATTCCTCTGGGTTCTGCAAAGAATGCCCTTTAGCTGTAGCCAGGACCAAGTGGGTGGGAACCAGGGCCTCTTAGGCTATTACAACACTTCAGCCTCAGAACAAGGTGGAAGGATCCTGTTATGCGATGGCTGCGATGATCAATAGCGTGGTTTATTTTTCTGTAGCAAGAAAAGGCATATGTCCCCCTTTTTAATCTCATGAGATAACATGAAAGGCTTAGATAATATTACAATATTTTTGGACTTTTTAGAACATAGTCACTATGTAAATTCAGATATAACTAACACACTAAAACAGCTAAATAAACCGTCCCTTCCAAGACTGAAAGAGCTAATTTGGTGTCTGTAACAGGTTAATGAAATGCTTACTAGTGGTTTGCATGCTCAGTGAAATGTTATTCATTGTTTATCATTTATTTTTCTACATGTTGTACAGAAACACCATTTAGACGAGAGTAGGTGACAATTTCTTTCTAAAACCCAAAATATTTATGAGACGGTTATGTGAAGTGAAGAATCTGATCCAGGCTTTCAGTGAGTCCGGCTCAGGGAGGAAGCTCTCAGTTTGTTGCTGTTCTCTTTGGGCTGCTTTCTTTAGCTGAGTACCAAATACATACACTGTTTCCTTCCCTCTAATTTGAGACACTAGTTTGTATCTCAACCAAATAATTAGGAAGTGGTTTTAAATCTCATTTGTAGTAGGATGTTTGTTTAGCTTGTAGATTTGCAAAAATTTTTATCCAAATTATGATTTATAAATTCTCAATTTTCTCAAAGCAAGCTAAACTATCTCATTTTGATTTTCTTATTTAACAACTCAACAGTGTGAAATCCTACCCTTACATGTGTGATATAATAGGACTTTAAGATATAATGGAACTTTAAAGTGGCTTTTTAAAAATTAATTTTCTCAAATGAATATCATACTAGATATTAATGCACTTATGTTCTTTCACTCTTAAAGACACCTGTGTATTGGTAACTTGAGTACCAGCACTTTGAATTTCTCTTTTTAAACTTTGATTTTTTTTTTTCTTTTGGCAGTCACAGTTTTTTTAAATTCATTGACGCCCAAATTCTATGTGGCACTTACAGGGACATCTTCTTTGATATCAGGATTAATATTTGTAAGTAGTTTCCATTTCTTTCATGTTTTGGTATTTATCTAAAGATCAAATCTCTTTATATGGTTACAATAATTATAAATACTTCTAGATCAGCGTTCTCAAAATGTATTCAGCATTTGAAAAAACACTGCTTCCCCCCTCCACTTTTAGAGATTGACAGTATTTGTGTATAAAATACTGTAGGGGACTGGGAAGTGGGTTGTGGAACTACAGGCCTGTAGGGCCCAGATTGGTAACAAAAATGAGTGAAATGGGCAGAGTGTAGGAATTGAATTCCTTATGTCCTTTGAGTACTAGGTAATCTGGACAGTGCATGCACCTTCTAGAAGGGGCTAAAGCTGATTGTTGCCATTTAGATTTGTAGATCGTTATCACCAGATCTTCCAATTTTTCAAATTATTTCAAGAGAATCTGGATACACAAGTTTTATATAAAATCTCACAATACTTTAATGTTGGCAGTATTGAGCAGACTAAAAATTTATCTGTGTCTTGAATATAGGATGCCAGTTACCTTCTCTGGAGTGTTTAGGAGCAGGGATTTGGAATCAGGCTAACCATCACTTGAGTATTGTGACTTTGGAGCAAGTGAATTAACTTTTCTATTCCCCAATTTTCTCATGTGTAAACTGGGGGTAATAATAGTACAATAGACTCTTAACCAGTGACCATGGTGATTAGTAGGTGCTGGAAAAATGTAAGTATACTCTCCATTAGGTTGGTTGCTTGAGTTCTGGTTAACAGAGAGTCTACTGTATCTACTTCATAGGATTATGAAGGGCAGTGAGATAATGTGTGGAAAAGCTTGTAATAACCTGGTAGCTAACTCAGAATACTTTATGAATTTTGGTTATTATTTTTCTTTGAAGTCCCACAATAAAGAAACCTGTTTAAAAAAAAATTTTTTTTTTTAAGATTTATTTTTCAGAGAAGGTGAGAGAGAAAGAGAAAGGGGGGAGGGCCCACAGCAATCTCCATGGTTGTATATTATTAGTTGTGACATAGTTTCATTCCACACAGGTGATGTGGGGCTGCACTGAGTGGGAACCGAACTGGGGAGCCTCCTGCATGGAAGGCAAGAACCTTCACTGCCATCCTGGCAGTTACTGGTGGCACTACAGCATATGGGTTTGCATGTGCCAAAGCTGGGATTTGATCCCTGGACCGAGTATTTGCAAGGCAAGCAAGCACTCAATCTGCTGAGCTATCCCAGCATCCTGAAACCTGTTTAGATTTAATTCAGCTTTTCCTTGTCTTAATTGACCAAATGAGTATTTTTTAATTAAAAAAAAATTTTTTATCTTAATATTTATTTATTTATTTATTTATTTATTTTTGACAGAGAGAGAGATACAGAGACAGAGAGAGAACTGAACTGGGGGAGCTCCCCAGTTCAGCATATGGGTCCACACGGGCCGGGGCCGGGATTCGATCCTTGGTCCCCGGAGCTGCAAAGTGAGCGCTCAACCCACTAAGCCATCCTGGCTTTCCCAAAATTCTTTTATTATGCAATATTTACTAACATCCCTAGGAACTAGTGTTTCCTAGTATAAACTTTGGGAAAATACTGCTACATATAAAAATCTTAGGAAGAATTATGGCATGCATAGCCAATGGGCTTTTCTGTGTTTCTTGTCTGTAGGTGGTGCTCTCCAGCTATGGTAAAAACAATGGCATTTCGATTGGAGTGTTTTGATTTTCTTTTCTTTTTTTTTTTTTATGACGACTAACACTTGACCATTTTGTTAATGTGAAATTCCAGATAAGAGGGGAATTTTTCTCTTCACTTAAATTATCGAGGCATTCAGGATGAAAACTATGGGTTAATATAAACCTCAATGCGGGGGGGGGGGCAAAAAAATGTATACACATTTTAGGAAATGAAAAAACGATTAAAATTGTAATACTCAATATATACCAACAACAAAAGAGAAATACAAGTCATGTTTGACTTCTGCAATTACAAGAGGTGCTAAAAGTGTTTACCATCAGTGTCCAGACACTTCTGATTACTGCCAACTACTGTTTGAGCAACACTGACCAAAGTATCTACTTGTATCACTGCACATGCCATTTCAATTTACCATGTGTCTCAAACTTATCACAGGTATGTGAATTTGTTAGTTGTGTTGGAGGTCCAGTTGCGTGCTCACTCTTCCATTGTTGTACTTCCACAATGCTCTCAGATTTCAAATACCACTTCAAAATGGTACTCTGCTTCTCAAATGACAACCATGCTTCTGCCATTTTTTTGACCGTCCTGTCTGTCGCATGGTGACACTAGCATTCACTTGATTAATGCCATATTTTGAACAAAGGTCATACTACACATTGTTACTATAATTCAATTCAACTTCAAAAAGTGATACATATATAACATCTCTTAAAATGTGTATACATTTTTGGCACCCCTGATATTTATTGATTTATAAAGCTCACTCATAATAAGCATATTTTAGCATATTTAGTCAATACATAAAATAAACTACCTTTGAACAGCTTGATGTAGTAGAAAAAACATTGGTCTTAGTACTAGATATGATGGTTTTGAGTCTTGACTCTGCTACTTACTAGCTGGTAACTTTGGGCAAGTCACATAAATTCTCTGAATCTTAGTTTCCTCATTTATATGAGGAGGGAAAACTCATATATAGCTGAAGTCAAATGTGGGCATTCTAACCCTAGTTTAGAGCTTAATCCACTGTGCTAGCTGTTTCAAACTTGTTTTTATAAATTATGTTATAGATAGAATATAATAAAATGACTAACATTGTCTATAGAATGAACTTTTTACTATTTTTAATGCTTTATTTACAGTATTTTATTAGTGTATTTCTTCTAGTTTTGCCTAAAATTGTCTACATTTCATGACAAAGCCATGAAAAAGATATAGTAGATTCTTCATTAACTGGAACTCAAGCAACCGACACAAAAATCAAAGAAATAACACTACATTTATCTAGCATGAGTGCTAGTTAACTGAAAGTCTACTATATGTCACTTTTTCTCAGATGTATTATTGTAGAATCTTGTGTTTGGCTTATTTTTTGGAAGGAGAGCTCATTTCAAATGCTGAATTAAACAGGAACATTTTGGGGAAGCCGTGATGGCTCAGTGGGTTAAGCGCTCACTTTGCAGCCCCGGGGACTGAGGATTGAATCCCGGCCCCAGCCCGTCTGGACCCATATGCTGAACTGGGGAGTGCCCGCAGTTCAGTTCTCAGTGGGGTGAAGACCCTGGCCCAGTTCCTGCCCTGTGCAGCCCCACTCCCACCTGTGGAATGAAACTATGTGGAAAAATGAATGATGTGCAAGTATGGAGACTGTTCTGGGCCCTCCCCTTCTCTCTGTCTCTGTCTCTGTATCTCTCTCTCTCTGTCAAAACCAATAAAAATAAATCTTAAAAAATAAAAATAAATAAAAATAAACAGGAACATTTTGAGATAATGTTTTAATTTGAGCTGATACTCATATGTCTACTGATCAATTCTATTTTAAGTATAGAATGTTTTCTGCTTGTCATAGATATTTGAATGGTGGTACTTCCATAAACATGGCACATCGTTTATTGAACAAGTGTCTGTAAACCATCTGCGACCATTGATGATGGGAGGAACAGAAAGCAGCATTTCAGAGCCAGGTTCTCCTTCCAGCAACAGAGAAAGTGAAACCAGCAGACAAAGTTTGTCCGGTAACTTCTTATCTAATGTGTTTTCAGAGCTGTCTAGTTAAGATTGGAGTTGGCTGTGGGAGATAGAGAACTCACAAAAGAGACAAGTTTGTCTTTCATGTAAATATAAGTAAACCAGGGCTGACAAGGAGAGCTGTGATCATCAGAGATGCAGACTCCTATATTGTTAGCCTGCTATCCCCTGATGCAGTTTTTCCTTGCAGTCCAAGACAGTTGCTCTGGCTTCAGTTATCATATCCACATTCCTATCAGCAGGAAGGAGACTAGGCCAGGAGAAGGACACCATTTCCCCCAGCCCCACACCACAGCAGCCAGGGACACATCCCAGAAGTGTTACATCCTGGGAAAGCTGGGATGGCTCAGTGGGTTAGCGCTCACTTTGCAGCCCCGGGGCCTGAGGATCGAATCCCGGCCCCAACCCATGCTGACCCATATGCTGAACTGGGGTGTGCCCCCAGTTCAGTTCTTGCCGGGACCCAGGTGGGAGGTTCCCGGCCCAGTTCCTGCCCTGCACAACCCCACGCCCACCTGTGGAGTGAAACTACATGGAAAGCTATCACTGTCAACTATGGAGACTGCTCTGGGCCCTCCCCCTTCTCTCTGTCTCTCTCTCTGTCTGTCTGCCTCTCTCTGACAAAAAAACTATAAAAATAAATCTTAAAAAAAAAAAAAAGAAAAAAAAAGAAGTGTTACATACTATTTCAGCTTACTTCCTCCTGGTCATACCTCTGTCAAATGGCCACAACTAGCTGTAAAGGAAGCTAGAAACTGTGATCATTTTCTCAGTGTACATATGCCCAGCTATTCATCAGGGAATCTTATTGGATAAAGGAGAGAACAGAGACAATTTGCCATCTCTGCCCAGAGAGCAAAGTTAGGAAAAATGCTTTTTATTCTCTATATTTGCAAAGACATCACAATCTGTTATTCATGTATGGATATTCCATTGTCATACTTTAATTATAGACTTTTTCTCTATATCCATCTAGTAATATTATAATAAAGTAAATATTATTATGACATGGCAATTAGGAAAGTAAAATTTTCAAAGCCAAATAGAAATGATGTTTGTGGATTATTTTATTTAGTATGGGCAATAATCATACAGTAATAATACAAATCAGTTAATTCCATAGATTGCCATATGTCTCATTTGTTCAATAAACATAACCACTGGAGTTATATATATGAGTTTATACAACTTAGTAGAAAAAGACTACCTGAGTGTAGTTGCTGGCATTTTTTAGATGTGGTCAGGGTAAGTCTCTGAGAAACTACCATTTAAGCTGGGCCCTGAAGCATAAGTGGGTATTGACCAGGAATAGTAGGGATGGGTTTTGTAGCCATTCAAGGGTACAGGAAGAAATAGTGGTAATTTTCTCTCCCCTTCTGCTTTCTTCCCTTTCATAAAATAATCACAGAACTAACAATGAGACATAATTAGGATGAATATGACATAGATCTGTCCTCAAGAAGCCCAGAAAAAAAAAAAGGAAGTCCAGAGTCCAGTACATCATTATAACAATGATGCATTATATAATCTTATTATCTTTTGTAAGATTGAGCATACCATTTCATAATGAAAATGAAGATAACCTTAAGGACATTCCAGCCTGGTAAAGGATACAGGCATATAAATAAGTGATGGGAAAAAGTATAAAAGATACTTATGTAGAGTGTATAGAAGATACTGTGGTAACAGAAAAGAGAGAGTAGTTAGTTATTGGAAGGAGAGCCACAAAATGTTTCACAGAAGAAATGTTTGAATTAACCTGAAAGTGAGTCAAAGTTCTTAGGTTCACTTTCTATCTCTGGGTAACTGCATCTTATTCTATATTATCTTCTACAGACATATATGCTAGGAGGATCAATTTTAAATTTCTACCTCCAAGTTCTCTTTTAAGTTCTAGACCCACATTTCTAAATCTTTGCTGGAAATCTCCACCTTTAATGGCTCTAAGCACCCTGAACCCACTCTTTCCAAAATGAGACTTGTTAATTATCTTCTTTCAATAGGCCTCCCTCCTATTGAATGCTGTGCTAGGCTCTAGGAAAATGTACAAAAATGAACAAAGTTAAGATCTCATATTTAATAGGGAGAAACTGAAAACCAAACAGATAACCACATTGTAATATAGTAAGTGATATCGTTGAATTATGAACCAAATGCTATGAAGACAGGAATAAGGGACTGACTAGATTTAAATTGTATGCTTTGTGACAGGAGGGGATGATACATGCCTTATTTATCTTTGTGTTATCTGTGGCTAGCACAGTGACTACACAAGAAATGTTGGTGAAATTAAGATTTAATTGTATTTGATTAAACTGTCTCAATTCCTCCCATTTTCCCTTTGTTTTTTAGAATGCAAGGTATGGAGAAACCCTCTAAACCTTTTCAGAGGAGCAGAATATAGAAGGTATTACATTTTGTTTTCAGGATAAGTATGGCATTGGTTTCAGAGTAAAAGTATTAGATGGAAACATTTATTTTTATAAATATATCACAGCTCTTCTAGTTAGAGATATGTAATAAGATAAAATGATTATCTCAAAATTTAGTTGGCAGCATCTTGACTGTATTTGCTTTTATAATCATGAGAAACACTGCTTCAAACCATATGTTTGTACATAGTAAGTATACATTTGGCCTCTGGTTTATGGCAGAAAGCCTTTTCAAAGAATTCATGAGCTAAAAAATTTCAAATGTCAGTATATTTCTGTGTATATGTTCTCAATTTAAAAAATTTGAGGATTCACTAGAAAATATCAATCTGAATGTAAATATGAACTTCATTTCTGTAACAGTACAGGGTTTTTTTATATTGTATTTTATATTGCTATTTCCTGTCTGCTCTACTATGTCCATTTCTCTTCTGGTTTTTACTCTAAATGAAAAATCTTATGAAATTTATGACCAAAGATACTTTACTTTTATTTTGAGAAGGGCTGTGTTTTACCTGGAGGTAGACTGGATACGTTATTTAAACCATTGAACAAGAAACATAATGTGGGGAAGCCAGGATGGCTCAGTGGGTTGGGCGCTCGCTTTGCAGCGCCGGGACCGAGGATCAAGTCCCGGCCCCGGCCCCTGCGGAACCATGTGCTGAACTGGGAGCTCCCCCGGTTCAGTTCTCTCTCTGTCTCTGTATCTCTCTCTCTGTCAAAATAAATAAATAAATAAATAAATAAATAAATAAATAAATAAAAATATATATACCGGTATTAAAAAAAAAAGAAACATAATGTGTCTACAATGTATGGGCAATGTGTAAAATGATGGGGATAAAAGCAGCTATCCCAGTGCTTAAGGACTTAATAATGTAAGACAGTCAATCCCGGGAAGTGAAAACTAGGCTTTTATGAGAGATACCATTTAGCCTGTATTAAGAAATTCTGCAAGAAATAGGTCCTTGAACTTCTCACTGTGTTTATTTAAAAGTTTTTAGGTCTTGTTATGTTATACAGTGTCCACTTCATGAAGATCTTAAAGAGACATTTCTTATCTTAGTATCAGGAACACTAGTACTTCTTTCTGAATGATTAGTTTGTCTTAATGTAAAAGTCTAAATTGCATTGATAATTATTGATAAAGCTTAAAGTCGGGGAAGCTGGGATGGCTCAGCAGGTTAAGCACTTGCTTTGCAGCCCTGGAGCCTGAGGATCGGATCCCAGCTCCAACCCATGTGGACCCATATGCTAAACTAGGGTGTGCCCCCAGTTCAGTTCTTGCTGGGGCCTATGTGGGAGGCTCCCGGCCCAGTTCCTGCCCTGCATAGCCCTGCACCCACCTGTGGAGTGAAACTATATGGAAAATTAATGCTGTTAACTATGGAGACGGTTCTGGGCTCTCCCTCTTCTATTTGTCTCTCTGTCAAAAAAACAATAAAAATAAATCTTAAAAAAAAAAAAATGCTTAAAGTCATATTGTAGCCAACCCTTAGCAAATGTATAGAACTCTGGTATGCATTTCATATGTTAGCCTCATCTGCACTCTATTTAATGTCCCAATTCTTTTTATTTTTAAAGATTTATTATATATATATATATTTTTTTTTTTAAAGATTCATTTTATTTATTTTTTTAAAGACTTTTTTTTTTTTGAGAGAAGCTGAGAGAAAGAGACAGAGGAGGGCAGGGCCCAGAACAGTCTCCATAGTTGTACATCGTTAGTTGTGACATAATTTAATTCCACACAGGTTGCTGTTGGGCCACAGGGGGCAGGAACTGAGCTGGTTGCTGGGCTGGGATTCCATCCCTGGACCTTGTGGTTATAAGGCAAGCGCTCAACCTATTGAGCTATCTTGGTATCCCCTAATGTCCCAATTCTTAGTTTTACTTTACTGAGTCTTTTAAATTTATTTCTAGTTTAGGTTTTTTAAATTGTACATTATATTTTTTAATGCTTTAAATCATTTTGGGAATAATGTAGATTGTTACCGGTAATATATAATTTTTTGTGGTTAAATCATTTTGGTAAAAATGTAGATTGTTAACATATAATTTTTTGTGGTTTTAGAATATGTAGCAAAACTGGTAGGTGAACAAAGATTTCCTTTTTCATTTTTCTTCATGATACTTTCTCACAAAATAGCTAAAAACTTTAAATAGTAATGCAACTCATATTATTAAGTAACTTGAAATCTTTAATAAAATATATAAATAACACAAGTGTTGACAGTGTTTTTATTCAGATTATAAAATGTGTGCATATTCATTGTAGAAAATGGAAAAATAGTGATGTATAAAACAAAGTAAGGGAAAGCCGGGACGGCTCAGCGGGTTGAGCGCTCGCTTTGAGGCCATGAGGACCGAGGATCGAATCCCGGCTCCGGCCCAGGCAGGACCCACGTGCTGAACTGGGGAGTTCCCACAGTTCGGTTCTCTAACTGTCTCTGTCTCTGTCTCTCTCTCTATCTGTCAAAAGTAAAATAGAAATAAATATGCACTGAAGA